>JAUYWG010000045.1:488307-504904 GCA_034779775.1 Enteromius afrohamiltoni
GGTATTGAAGGTGGAGAGAGCGCTGATTATTCACTAACCCCACCCACAATCCCTGCCAGACCTGGGACTCGAACCCACAACCTTTGGGCAACCAATGGACTCTCTGTCCATTAGGCCACGACTGCCCCCTGTAAACTTTTTCCAAGCAACTAGTAAATTAAAAAAAACAGATTTAGTATTCATCAAAATTAATTAAAATAAACTCAGAATATGATGCAAACCTGCAATAATTAAATTACACAAATTAACCTAATCTCATTTTATTAACCAATGTCTTTGCTGCTGACCTTTGATGATCCAGTTCAATCAAACTTACAAGCAAAAAAACCTATTGTGCTTTATTGTTTTTACATTTTTTTTATTGCTGAAGAGTATTGAACTTTCTTCTGTATTCTACTTTACAGATGTGAATTTACCTTTTCTTCAGCCTGAGGTTTATTCGTGAGTTTTTACTGTACTTTTACATCTGCTATAAATAGAACTTCTTATATCAAGCTCTGCCCATATTTAAAACGTAATGCATTACTTTCCATAAAAAATAACTAAGTAACGTAATCAGTTACGTAATTGATCTTTATGTCACATCTATGCCATATCTACATGTACAAGCTACTACTACATATACTGTAAAACATTACTCTGGTGTAAAGCTGCTTTGAAATAATATGTATCATGAAAATCGCAAATTGAATTGAATTGCGGGTTCAAGTCCCAGGTCCGGCAGGGATTGTGGGTGGTGGGAGTGATAACCAGAGCTCTCTCCACCTTCAATACCGCATCTGAGGTGAGACCCCTGAGCAAGGCACCGTTCCCCCAACCGCTCCCACTGGCTGCCCACTGCTCCAGGTGTGTGTGTGTGTGTACTTGGATGGGAAACCATACCTGACCACATGTCACGTCCTTAAAAAAAAAAACATATTATGAATGAGTTAACGTAAAAAAAAAAAAAGGTTCGGACAGTGTTCTCATAACATTTCATTAATATCTATATTTCAGGAGCCTTTTTGTAATCAGATAAATATATTTGATTCATTTTATGCTCTAGAATAAATCATCTGTTAATTTATAAATGTAAATCATACCATGACTTCAGTTTTCAGGTCATGAAATGGATCAGAGGTGTGTGATGATAAGAGATATCAGCACATCCCTGACCTCTGCTGGTTATTACACTAAAGTTACACTAAATTTATTTATTTTCTGCACATTATTGCTTTAAGTAAGGCGAAGGGACAACAAACACAAATAAATACATACAATAATGCTCCTTTTTAAATAAACAGGTTTGTTTTAACTGTGGAATGTGTTGAGTGAGCTCTCGCGAGCTTCTGAATGGCTGTTTCGCGTCACTTCCGGCGCGTGTCACG
The DNA here is from genome assembly GCA_034779775.1 of Enteromius afrohamiltoni. Taxonomy (NCBI): domain Eukaryota; kingdom Metazoa; phylum Chordata; class Actinopteri; order Cypriniformes; family Cyprinidae; genus Enteromius; species Enteromius afrohamiltoni. The sequence goes on from JAUYWG010000045.1 coordinate 489,675, forward strand.
ACGCATGACGTACGCCGATGACGCAGGCGTGACGCAGCGCGGATGTCCCAGAATGCCGCTGTCTGCCAGCGCAGCACTGGTCAATGGTCAGGCCGGTAAATTAACGCGTTAAACGCTAGAGATCAGCCGATGATCGCAACGCTCGGTCTCCGATGGAAATCGCGTCACGGGACTGTTGATGAGTGAATGAGATCTGCCCGAAGAGAGACCATCACCAGAGCCGAAGACAAGCCCAGCAGGTCCGGTCTTCATCACAGTACCGTCACTCGCTGAAGAACGCGCTTCATCTGTGGGGGCTTGGATTAAAGGCTAGTGAGAAGTGTTTATAAACTCCCTGACCTCTCAGAGGCTCTGATTCATCACATTAGTTCACATATAGCAGACAAACTCTTGAAGTATTTGGATCATTTATACATGACAGAATTACGTGTCATTTATATATAAAAAAATAATAAAATCTGTTCCCTAAAGATAGTTTGTTTCCTCACACAGACGCTGTGCTTCGTTTTTAAAACAGATACAAATTATTGTAACATAAACATCACCTTTAACTATATATATATATATATATATATATATATATATATATATATATGTGTGTGTGTGTTTCTATATCTTAATATTTGAATGGTTATAAGTCTGGCACAGTCGAGATCATCACGTGTGTGAATATGACTTCATATCATAATATAGACAGCTTTCACACATACAGTCATTTACAGTCAAAGCTTGTGATGTTGTTATAGAAGTCTCTGCTCACCAAGCTTGCTATTTTGAAAAACAGTAAAATAGTGCAGTAGTTTAAGAAGTAATAACTATTCACTATTATTATTATTATTATTGTTGTTGTTGTTGTTAACATAAATATTTAAAATGAAAAAAGGAGATTTTTAGATGAATACATTTTAAATAAAAGATTTTTTAAGCAGTAGATCAGTGTATGATGATGATTTCTGAAGATCATGTGACCCTGAAGACCGGAGGACTGATGCAGAACATCACAGAAACACACTTTCACACCGAACACAGCTGCTTGAAACATCACCAGTGTCTCAAGGCAGTAAAGGGTAGTGTTCAGCTGAAGCCAAGCAGTTAATTGAGCTCAGGTGTGTTTCAGGGCCCATGGCGAGTCCCAGAACCAGGCGTGTGCTGAAGGAGGTCCGGTCTGATGACGAGAACAATGTGAGTGTCCTCCTCCTCCTCTACCTCTGTCTCTCAGGCGGTGTGTGTTCAAGCGTGTGTGTGTGTGTCAGGTGTGCTTCGAGTGCGGAGCCTTTAACCCCCAGTGGGTCAGCGTGACCTACGGGATCTGGATCTGTCTGGAGTGCTCCGGCAAACACAGGGGCCTCGGGGTCCACCTCAGGTCAGGCTCCAGTCTGATTGATCTGAAGATCTTGAGTGTGACTTCTGCATTTGAGAGCTCTGTTTCTCTCCTCGCAGCTTTGTGCGGTCCGTGTCAATGGACAAGTGGAAGGACCTGGAGCTGGAGAAGATGAAGGTGGGAGGAAACAGGAAGTTCCGTATGTTCCTGGAGCTGCAGGACGACTATGAGCCCAGCTGGAGCCTGCAGGAGAAGTACAACAGCAAAGCTGCTGCGCTCTTCAGAGACAAGGTACCCATCCTCCCTGAGCGCTTGAGCTGGGTGTGATGATAAACTGTGAAACACTCCGTAACAGTGAAGGCTTCTGGTTTGTGTTGTGTGTTGAAGGTGGCGACTCAGGCCGAAGGGAAGGAGTGGACGATGGAGAACTCTTCTGCCAGGAACTGGACTCCTCCGCAGGCCAAGAGTGGCCTGAGCGCTGTGCACCGGTACTGCCCCGACAAGGACACTCGGTGACCGGTGGAGGTGCTGACGGCTAACAGAGCTGCTGTCGTTACAGGTCCAGCGCCGCTGCCGGACAGAACCACACTCACTCCTCTGACAAGGCCTTCGAGGACTGGCTGAGCGACGATGTCAACTCCTACCAGAAGTGAGTTAGTGTTTAACTGCTGAGATGACGTCAGTCCTTCTCGTATTCATCAGGTCATTAGATTCATTAATCATTAAGATTTAGTGAAGACCAGGGTGCTTTCTCCTCTACAGTAGTGTGCTCGTACCCATTTTTTGGACTCGTTTCTGTCGTATTGTTTCTATAATAAGCACACGTTTTGATGTAGTTGTGGAAGTACCGCTCTCTCTTTTTGCCTGTGTTTTAAAAATATTATTTAAGTTAAAAGAAACCGATGAGAAATGAATGCACTCCTGAAGGGTTATTTGGTTGCGTTGCATGATTGCTTTAATAAAGAAATATCTCAATGCTGCCGATCATGTCGTGATTAAGAAAGTTTGGGCCGTACTCGAGCAGCTGTCTTCTGTGTTTGGTCGGTCTGAGGGGTTGATGGGACCCAAGGTCCTGGACTGTTATTATTGTGTTGTTTCAGTGCCGGAGCGTCCGGGCCGCAGGAGAATCGATATGTAGGATTTGGAAACACTCCCAACCTGCCCAAGAAAGATGAAGACTTCATGAACAACGCCATGTCCTCCATCTACTCGGTAACACCGCAGCAGCTTTGCTATGAACGGGTCTGTCCGTCATTCATCCTGACGTCCTGTCGTCTGTGTTTCAGGGCTGGAGCAGCTTCACCGTTGGAGCCAGCAAGTTTGCATCGGTGGCTAAAGACAGTGTAAGTACACACACACACCACTGAACCTGCTGCTGAGGGACTAGGTCATGTGTTACGAAGCTGGTCTATGTCGTGTGTAATTGTGTCAGCTGCTGATGTATAATAACTCATGCCAATATTATAAAGACACTTTTTCATCTTCTGTCTTTCGCAGACCACAAAATTGGCCACCCAGGCCACCCTGAAGGTACGTCTCATCATGAGTCTGCTTTATATGACGACTGGGTTTCCTGTTTGATCCATCTTTACTTTCGTGAACTGATTATTGAATCTTATTAAAAAAGCAAGCGATGAACCCACTGTAAGATGAACACACGGCGTGATACCTTCACAGTGTTTCTCACATCATGATAGTCTCGTTCAGTATATTCCAGTCAGGTCACCTGAGATCAGGATGAGTGTGTTTCTTCATCAGATCTATGGACGCTCTGCAGTGAATGGGTGCCGTCACAGCTTGTGTTGGAGCTCAAATCATCTTAATGCTGGATTAGTTTGATGTTGTGTCTCCTCCAGATGGTAACTGATGGACTGGAGCGCTGAGATGTTTTTATCAGGCTCTCCTTCACTGCAGAGAAGTGACACATTTCTTCAGATGTGATGAAGAAACACACTCCTCCTGATCTCAGGGGACCTGAGAGGGAATTTATATACGCTGCTTTATTCTGTCTCCGCTGCTGCTGTGGATGAAGTTACGGGGCTATAAACCACCGCCAGAGCCGGTAACACTCACTGCATGCCGCACGCTCGTGTGTGTGTGTGTGTGTGTGTGTGTGCGCTGCTCATTTTCAGTATGCATATCATAACTTGACGTGATTCCCATGATTCACTGCAGCTCCGTGTGAAGGTCGTGTGACAGATCATGCCTCCTCACAGTGTTGATGGTCTGTGCTGCATGTGTCGTGACTCGTGATGTCATCAGGTGTGTGACGAAGACTTCAGTGTGAGTGTGTGTTGACCCGTGTCTTTCTCTCAGGCTACTGAGCTGGGACAGACGCTGAACGACAGCGTTATCAAGCCCACGCAGGAGAAGGTAACCGGACGCTTCTCACTAGTCTGGAACTAGTCTAGTTAGGAGTGAGTGTGACACAAGTACGTTTAGATAAAAACCAGTTTTGTATGCAAGTAAATGCATCCAGGTTTAAAAATATTCATCCTAGTGTTCAGACATTAAGGGTAGGTAGATTTTTATGTCTTTTCACCAAGACTGTGTTTCATGATCAGTAAAAGTATGAAAATGAAGATCTTATCCATGCGTATTACTAATCAGAAATTCAGTTTTAATATATTTTTGGTAAGGTATTGACTAAGTAGCTTCATGGAACGTGATCTTTACTGACTAACCTAAGGATTTTTGGCTTAAAACGGAGTGACTTGAGACTGGTTTTGTGGTCCAGGGTCACAGATGATGATGATTATTAATGTTGAAAACAGTAGCACTGAAGCCATGATGCATTCTTTTAGAGATGTTCTTTGGTAAATGGAATTTAAAAAAACATTTCTTTGAAAAAGAATCATGGTAAATGTCTCTACTGTTATTGATCAATCGAATGCAGTCCTGCTGATCACACATGTCAATGTTTGTGAGTTTCATTCATATAAATAATTATGTCTTTAGATCAAAGTTATGAAATCCTAAGAAAATTACTCTTAAAATAACTGTGAGCTAAATAAAGTACTATAATCAGGAGACTTAGTTTGACTCCTTCTACTACAGCATTGTAATCATCAGAGTGGGATTCTGCTGTTATTTTGCACAGACTGTCAAAACCGATAGCCTTATGCCACAGATATGCTCTGATTTGTTGTGGTGAAATGTTTCTGTGTGAGGCTGATCATCAGCAGTGTGTGAGCTCCGTACAGAAGCCCTGGTGAAGCTAGCTGTTCTTGTTCTCTAACGACTGTAGGTGAAGGAGGGAAAGTTATTTGATGAAATGGCCGTGGGCATCAGCGGTCTGGCCACGAAGGTATGAAGCTGCTCGTGTCGTCTGATGTGATGCAGTGACACGCCTCAGACCATCACGAGCAGACGCAAACTTCTGCTCTTTCTGACTCTCACCTCACTTTTCTTTCTCGTTTTCTGCTGCCGTTGTGATTACGGTGGTGAGTACGATGATTTAGATGTAACTGAGCTTGGCTGACAGTGGAAATCAGGCAGTAATCGTGGATGCCTGTAGTAAAGACCCCATGACAGTCCAGATCTCTAGCTCATAAACGCATCTTCTGGAAGAACTGACTGAAATATTGATGACTCTGATTATCTTTGTGTCTCGTGCTCTGAAGAATGAGCCGGACCTTTATGTTCTGCCCAAACTTACGGTTTAATAGATAAGATGAGAACTGTTTCATGGGGTCTTTAAAAATTAAATCATGTCATGTTTACAGTAATGCTTCACTGCTGTTTAAAGTGGTCCTATGATGTTGCTAAAAAGAACATTATTTTGTGTATTTGGTGTAATGCAGTTTAGGTGCAAAAAACACATTGTTTTCCTAAGCCCCGCCTCCTGAAACAGGTTGTTTTGTACCAAGCTAATTGTTCTTAAAAAGTGAGGTGTGCTCTGATTGGCCAGCTATCCAGTGCACTGTGATTGGTCGAACACTTACCATAACGTGATGCTGCGTCCCGGCGCTACGACACCAAAACAATCAAACACATTACACACCAGTGAGACATAATGACTGATGATCAGGACTCAGTTCTGTGTTTTTACACACCTCGTAAACATAACACCACGTCTGCTTTCGTGAGGCTCACAGTGTCTCCAGAACATGGCGCCCGCAGCAACACTACACCCAGATTAATAGCTCCGCCTTCTTTGTGTAAACATTTGGGCGGTGTTTGAAAATAAATCTACTCTGTGACGTAGAAAAGTGGGGGCATGTTTAAACTAGTCTTTTTAGGGGGGCTTGGAGAAGTCGTCATAAATTTGAAATAATATAAACGTATATAAAAAATATGTAATATAAGAATATGTGGTTTTGAGATTTCAGTCTTTCAGGGATCTTATCTCTGCACTAACACATCTCAAACTGAATTCCTGGAGGGCCACAGCTCTGCACAGGTTTGCTCCAATTTTAATCAAGCACATCTGATCCTAGAAACGTCCAATCTGGTGTGATTTTGAGCTGGTTGGAGCTAAACTGGGCAGAGCTATGGCCCTTAAGGAACTGAGTTTGAGAACAATGCACAGCTTGGAACACTATAAAGAGAAAGGAAAACTTGAAATTGCATCATATGTCCCTTTTAACAAAATAACCAGAAGGCCTGTTCACACTAAAGCCAAATCGATCCATTGGTAGAACAAAGTGCGAATGTGACCAAATGCTCGGATGTGGCTAATTGAGTCAGAATGTACAAGAAAATAACAAATGACATATGACCTGTTGAAATCGCACAGTAAAATAACTGAGCAGGATTGTTTTTAAGAAATATCAAGTTTATTTTTGAGTTAAACATTTGAGGTTTACTGTTGTTGAATTTTTCGAGTCCATTCAGCTGATCTCTGGGTCTGGCGGTAGCACTTCTTGATTAGCTAAGCTTAGATCATTGAATCTGATTAGCCATTAACATCTCGCTCCAATATGACCCAAGAGTTTTGCTCTATTTTCAGATGTCACTGCGCCTGCTGCAGTCATGGCACTGCCGAAAACGTCCTTGATTGTTACGCCGGAATGAGAGTATAGTTCCTAATCATATCAGAAAAGAAAAACTATTTTTGTTTGAGCAAGATGCTAACGGTCTAATCAGATTCAATGATCTATGCTAAGCTATGCTAAAAGTGCTACCGCCAGGCCCTGCTGAGTAGATTCCAAACCAGTCAAACTCAACTGTTTAACTCTAGTGGCGTGTTCCTTTAAAGTTTTCTGGAAAAACAATCTCAAAGCAGCGTTGCATGTTCTCCTCTGAACCTTTTTTCCCCAATCATTAGCTAAACACTCATGTAAGAAATTACAGAATTATGTTTGTGCGAATCTCACCAAGACATATTTCATAATGACAAAAAAACACAGAGATAAAAAACAAACAAACATTCAAATAAAAAGTATGAAGTGTTTAATTACTATTTAGAGCATGGTGGAAGCCAAATTTGACCAAAACTGACCCCTTCACTTCTATTAGTCTGTGCTCATTCAGTCATTTTGCCAGCGTGGGTCACATCTGCTCCTCCAGGCTCTCGTGTCAGTCATGAACTGATGTCATGTTGAACTGAAGAGAGTCGAGGTCAGCAGCAGCACTGAAGTAAGGGCATTACTGCTAGTTACAATCTTTAGGAGGCGGTGGTGAAGGGTCTTGTGTGGTGTTGGGCTGCTTGGTGAGTGGATGAAGTGTGTTGAGGTCCTCTGTGTCTGTACAGGTTCAGGGTGCAGGAGCTAAAGGCTGGAAGGACATGACCTCCTTCTTCGCTGGGAAACAGGAGGCCGCTGATGATGGGTAACTACAGATTTATTATTAGGATATAGAAAAATAAAAGCGATTAAACATAGGTTTGACTAGAAGATCAGCAGATGTCCTCAAAAGGTTTTTGGAGGAATGGATACGATCTGTTTAAACATGAATTACTCATGCCATGTTTGTTTGAGTATAGCCAGATTTGAGTTGATCGTACAGCTTTGAGTGTTTGTGGTAGTGCTCCACACGAGTACAGCTTGACTCTGGTGTATATCAAGTATTGTTCAGTTTAGCCTTTGCGTTCGGCAACTATAGGTCAGATAGAAATGCAAAACGCCAGACAGTTTTGCTATTATCTTCACAATACGTAAACATTTCACAATAGTTTAAACGTATTCATGCTTTGTATAGTGTTTGGTTGAAGATTAAGAGGAGTTTAAAGAAGGTTTTTTATAATGCAACTGGAAATTTTTGATTTATTTATTTTGAATAGTTAAGGATTCAGAGAAAACAAATAGTTCAGATTAATTTGATCAGAAATAAGTTTAATCAAATACGATCAAATAAACGCTGCATATAATCCATGTATAGCAATATATGTGAATATGTATATGTCTATATAATATATGTATTTGACATCAAGATTCATTTACCATCTCCAAAACTGTTTGGGTGCTCATTTCTTTGTCTAGTTTTGTGTAATGTTCAGATTTCAGAAAGCATTTCATGCTCTCATCCAACACTGTTGTTTGTTTTGCTGATTTGTTTTCAGTTCTGCTTACGAGGAAGGATACCAGAACCAGGGGCCTAAGCGGGACTTCTGGGAAACCTTCGGTAGTAACTCGGCTCTCAGCAGCAACTCTGCAGAGCGGAGCTCAGAAGCTCAGTCCGGCCACAAGAATAGTGCTGCAGACAGCTGGGAAGCCTGGGACAATGACTGGGAGAAAGCTGGAGACGGCAAGGACAAGAAGAGCCCGTCGAAGGCTGCCGAGGACTCTTGGGACAACAGCGGCTGGTAGACCCGCGGAGAGGTTGTGTGCTTGTGTCACCTCTGACTGGACATGTCCCTCGTTTCGTTGGTTTCTGTTGATAAAGATCTTTCTGACATCTCTGTCCACGATGGAGGTGTTTATTATTACAGTATAATGTTTGAGATTCTAGTGGATTTGACACCAGCGGAGATCTGCATGTCATCTGCTGCTGTTTGTGGTCCTTCAGATCGCAGTGGCTTTCCTGTGTCATGACAGACTCCTGTTTGTTCATGGCTTTTATTTTATATGTACGTGTTCATTATATATATGTGTGTGTATATATGATGAGCTCTCAAACTGATTCCTATTCCAAAAAAATGTTATCAGCAAAATGGCTCATGCTTCCTGTTCGTGGTGTGATCACAATAACCAAACATCGGTCTGTAGAAGCATGACGCATGGGCTCTCAGATTCGTCATTCATCACCTCATGGCCTTTTTGGAAATCGCTAATGTTCTTTTTACTTTTACGTTTTGGGCGTTTATAGTCATATATTTTGTTGGTTTCGTCCTGCAATAACCGCTTTGTGTTGATCGTATGATCGTTGATGGTCATTCCAGATGAGAAATGGAATCGTGAGCTCTTGGATTACATGAAAGAACAAAATATCTCAAAGATTTCATGTAAAACACAAGACATTATTCATTCATATATTTGGTCTTTTATTTGTGATTTCGGCTAAACGGGATGTTTCTCCTTACCTCAGTAATAAGGTGGTTGTTTTCTGTATTAATGTCAAGTTTACCCCGGATCCCTTTATGATGTTGAATATTGCTGTTATCCACACATCATGTGTTCATGAATTGATTGACATCTGCTGCTCCGTGGATGTTCCTGACTAGCACATCTCTGCTATGTATGTTTGAGTTGTGACAACACCTGCTGTGTCTGAGGAACATGGGTGAGCTACACTATATCCTGCTGTTAAATAGTATAGCTAATAAAGCTTTAAACACCACCTGACTTCTGAACTTGGTCTCATATGTAACTTGAACCTGAGAAGGTCATGAATTGATTCTGTGCAGTTTTTGAACATCAGCTCAGGAAGCAGACACGCTGGGTTGATCGCAGATGTTGTGCACCACAGATGTGATGGTTGGGCTGTGACTGCTTGATATTCATCTGTGAGTGCAGAGCGAAGGTTTGAGGAAAGTAAGCAGTCAGGAGTCTCTTCATTGAAACGCTTGGACCATAAACAAACGCTTTGGCTGTTATCATGATGTCCTGCTCACAGGCAGATCTACTGATGAAGAGGTCACATGGAGTGCCTCAAGGCTCAGCGCTTGGTCCCCTCCTGTTCTCCATAAACAGCGCCTCACAGCTGCATGATCATTCCTGTCAGGATATGCAGTTCAGCTCCGTTACAGGACAACAGCAATGCTGTATTAGCCCACTGTCACTATTAAAGCTGTATTCGTACCACGTTGGGATTACTATAATTGCAAGATAATGTGACGATGTGATAATTAATCTCTGGTGGTCAATTGCATAATTCTGAGTCTGTGGATGCGGGCAGCTCCATGTAGAACATCACATTATCTTGAAATTACGGTAATTATGGCATGGCGTGAACACCGCTTAAACCTGCACGGAGGCCTGGTCCTCAATTAGCCAACACTGGCTAAACCAGGGATCATCAACTTGATCCTGAAGGGCCGGTGTCCTGCAGAGTTTAGTCCCAACTTGCCTCAGCACACCTACCCGAAAGTTTTAAGTATACCTAGTAAGGGCTTGATTAGCTTCTTCAGGTGTGTTTGATTAGAGTTGGATCTTAATTCTGCAGGTCCCAGGCCCTCCAGTACCCAACTTGGTGACCCCTGGGCTGAACCCTAAACTCGCTCCACTGCCCTTAGATTTAAGGTTATGATGCTGCCTTGCAGGACTGCTGCTGGAAGTACACCACCTCGATACGTTCCTACAAGTATATGAGCCGACTGCAGTCTCTGAATGAGTGACGCCCTGCACCTCTCTGGTATATGAACCTGTACCCAAACTTCTGAGACCATCACTGCTTCTTAATAAACACTGAACCACTTTGCAACCTTCAACCGAGGCACTCAATGTTACAACCCTAATTATTATTTTGTTGGGTTATTTGAATCTCACTTCTGTTTTTGCTTGATGTCTGAAAAAGCTCACTCTTACTGAACACGGGGCATGGGTGATGACGGTGTCATATCAGCTCTTGATGACTCAATCCTCTTTCATTATTTGGAGAGCAATGGGAAAAAAAACACTTTTGTGTCTGAAGAAAGTCACGCAGCTTTGAAATGATATGAAGCTGAAAAAATGATAATAAACTGATAACATTGGAGATTACAAGATAATTTCCTATTTTCCCCAAACTTTTTTGGGAGCCAATGCTCTATGATCTAAAATATTTACTTAAAGTCCCCATAAATGTTAAGCTCGTATTTAAATAATTTAACTTGAACAACATGCATGTTCATGAATTTAATAAATGTAATGTTCATAGTTTAATGCAGTACTGTAATGCAGCATAAGTTTGTAAGACATGATCTTGCAAACTTGAAATCTCAAGGTCATGGTTTCAAGTCCCATAGAAATCATCAATAGAAAAGTAATATTAAAGTCAGGAGTGGATGCGTTCTCGTGAGGATGCGAGTCCAGCACAGGGCTTATATGTACAATCCTAGATATTATATTCATTGGTTTCCATGACGACAGAGCTAAAACAGCTAAAAATGTATCCATAACAACCGCTTACAGTACAAAAGCCTACAAAAGCTATAACGATCTAGAGGTGACAGGAGAGAACATTACATGTGTTCATGTGGTCAGAAAACTGCTGACCTCATGATGTCTCCAGATAAACCCACTGAAGATGAAAGTGTGTGCTAGATTAAACATGACTCCTCACACAGGGTGCACCTGGAAATGCCAGTTTATGAGAGCGATCTGATGTGTGTTAATGTTGTGTCTCTTCCCTGATAGACTGGCCATCTGCATTATAAAACACTTGATTAAACACAGATTTGAGTGTACTTTATGCAAGCATTTTTATTATTGACATGATAGCTGCATGAATGTTAGTAGTTTTACATTTAATTCTACTTAAGATACACTACATTCATGTTCTATGCCATATATAGGCCTATATACATACCTACCCACCTGTCTGAAGTTAACCAGTCATTAACCAAAACTAGTCCTGGGCTGATGCTGCTGCGGTGAATCATAGGGCGGGGCTTGGGCACGTCGATCATTGCAGCTCGAGCGCTGATTGGCTGGAGTGAGGCGTGGGCGGGGTCAGGCGGAGGGCTGAATCATTCGCTTCCAGTTAGAGCGATCAAAGCGAGCTGTGATTCTCTGCTGGATTCTCTAAACTGGATTTATAACAACAGAATGAAGAAGAGTGTGGTGCTGGTGCTAGTGGTGATGAAGAAGATGTGATGGCGTAAACTCCGCCCATCAGCCTCCATCTGAACAGCAGCTCGAGCACAACATCGCTGTTTTATCGCTCGTTTTGGGGTAAGGTGATGAAAATGACCCATCGCATCATAAATAAAGCCACTCATATAGAGTGTGACAGCGGCGTCGCAATGACATCCGCGCCATTTGCGTGCATTTCTGGCGATTCTGCGCGGATTCTCAGTTTGACGTTTTGTGATCGATGCGTTTGCGATGACTGTGAACGCGACCGAAGCGGTGCGCTTTTAATTCGCATTACATCGGCCCATCTTCCAATCTTAACGCGTTTAGTAAGGTTCATGTGTGCCAGTGTCACGTCACTGTCATTGAGTGTCATTGTGTGTTGTTTAAACGTCACGTTCAATCTTTCATCGTTACTTAACATGATCTGGGTGTTGAACTGTGACACGAATAATACAGCCCCAAAGATAACGGTGATGTGCGATGCGCTGAAATGAATAAATGAATACACACTGGTTGTACTGGCCAGGTTAGTGACGCTAGAAGGCGTGACATCTATTCCGACCCGAGTCCTTTGACTTGGAAAAATAGAATTTGATAGCCTAGAACTCAGTAGAACTCAAATGTTGAGTTTGCGACGGATGAAATTATTAAGAACAAATTAGACGCTGGATGCAGTTTAGTATCAGTTTGCTTCAAATGTTTCAACTTCCTTTACAGAAAGAAAATAGACTGAATAGTGGAAAGCAATCACAGCACATGCATTGTTTGTTTTTTATTCCAGTGCATTTTTAGTCAAGTAAGATACTTTGCATTACTGTCTGAAAAACCCTCCACGACATTATTATACTGATAATTAAACAGCCTTAAGACATTCAGAAACTCTATGCATATTTTTTTCATAGCAGTTTAAAGCAGTATTCTGATGATTAAACATTAATTCAAAATATTTAATGTCATTATAATCCTTTTTTGTTACACCAGACGTTTCCCAGAAAAAAAAGTGTTAGTTAGAGATTCATCTTAGCTATAACTGGATGTTTGTAAGAAAACACGTCCAAGTCATTGACTCTGGGAGCGAGTGTGTGGCATACTGATCCGAGCCCCGTTCACACTGACAGCGATTCACAGCAAAGCCAGCGGATGTCATTGAGTTTCTGTGAAGCGCTGGAGAGCTGACAGATATGCAGATGAGCAGGGAAGAGACGCACTGACTATCAATCAGAGGATAGAGCGAAAACATCCTTGCAGTGCAATTGTGTAAATGTGCTGTAGATGTGTGTGATGTGTGAGCTGATGGCGTGTGTTTTCTCCATCAGGGCCAATGCCTGGCATGCCGCCTCCGTTGGACATCGTGAAAGTGGCCATTGAGTGGCCCGGTGCAAACGCTCAACTCATTGAATTTGACCAGGTACTGTTAACTACTCATGCGCTAGTGTTAGTGACAAACTAATGCTGTTGAACTGGTGCTTGTTTGATTCATTTTTCACATGAAACTTTTCAATATTTTACATCAATATACTGTTGTGCATGTAGTTATTATTATAGAATAGCCTAAATGACTGAGAGATAGTGAAACATGTTCGAAGGACATTTATTTAATTGTAGTATTTGAAGAGAAACTGCATGTGCTGATTGAGATTCACAGGACAGAGTGTGTAATGCATGTGTGTGTGTGTGTTGCAGAAGAAGCCGCTGGGGTCCATCATTAGGGAAGTATGTGATGGGTAAGTCTGGCATTTATCTGAACACAGAGCTCTATTACACTTATATAATAAATACAGGCTTAAAAGGGCAGACTCTGTGCTTTAATTTTAGGGTACTCTCATTACAATTGCAGGAAAGCATTTTAATATGTACCTCCCCCTTTTTCAAGGGACCATGAGTTATTAGACAATTGACTCAAAAGCTGTTTTATGGACAGACAAGGACTGTCCACAGAGGACAACAGAATCCTCTCTACGGTAAAGAATAAACCCTTCACAACATAAACCCAAAAGAAAAACACAATCCAGGAACAAGACATGTCTACAATCAAGTGAATCACTTCACCTTTGAATTTAACACTCTGAGGTCTGAGGTGATTTTGGGGCCCTTGAGATGTTTGGACATGCTCTGATATTTGTGCTTTTTTCAGCTACTATTATTGACCAACCTGTGTTTTTCTTGTAATCAGCACAAGCTGCTCTACAATAATTTGTGACCAAAATCAATTTACATGTTTGCATTTTTTAGGAAAACAAATATTATGCGTGGTTAGTACATTTTGTGAAAATAAAAGTAGCTGAAATAGGGCCATGAGATTGAATACTAATGCACACTACTGACAGTAACCAGTCAATTAGGCTAAAATATTTACTTCACAATGATGTGAAAATCATTCCACTTACTTTTTCAGAGAAAAAAATATAGTGTTTGAAATTTTTAAAGACATGTTTTGAGGCTTGTATGCGAGGGAGTGACAATGGTCATTAATATTCAGTTATTAACACCTGAAGAGACAAAGACCACTCCCCTAATGGCCCATTAATGTGACAGTGAAAGGTAAGTCAGGTAACAATGAATGTGAGGAAAACTGTTTTTTAAAATTATTTGTATTTTATTCACAACACAGTATAATTTAAATATACATAATGAAGGTCAAAGACACAATATTAAGCACACTGATCTAACTACAGAGATGTGAATAGAATTTGAATCAATCCTGAAAACAGATTCTGTTCAACAAGTGAAACCTCTACATAGCACCTGATTTTTAAGTGTTTGCTGCTTCTTTTTAAGAAAAATAAAACCTTTTTGAGGAGACAGGACTCTGTTTTGCAGGTGTCTGATCACTAAAAAAACAAAAAACAGAACATCTGTGAGCATGCTAATATCAGTATATTTAGGGTATATATATAGAGTGATTTTGAAGTCATAGACCGACGCACGCTTTGTATTATCTTAAAAGAGCATTTTACAGTATATCCAAGATTTTATTATTATTGTTTAGGACATTATAGATATATATTTATAAAATAGATTTTTTAACAGAGTATCAATACTAAACATTATACATCGTAAGAAATGTAGAAGTCTGTCAATGGAGTGCCTGTCATATTCAAACCGTTTCACTCGATTTCAAGCATTTTAGTCAGGAATTATGGTATAGTAGTACAATGTTTCTGCTACAGTATGTAAACTAAAGCAAAAAATAAAGAAACATGACTTAACGATTTTAACGATCTGCTCCGTGGGTCAGCTTGCACGATGCATCTGTTAATCCTTTCATGATATCTTCCTGAATCGAGCTATGCGTCAAATCTTCTTGTCTGAAGTACAGCGCGTCTTCTTCAGAAACAAAACATAGCTGAAGTGAACTTGAAGAAATGTTTTCAAGCAGAGCTCGTGCTGCTGTTATGGGTGTGTACATGTCGCAAGCATTGCACATGGACATTTGTAATAGCAATAGCATGTGAAGCTTGGTCGCTTGCGTGGTCAAATTAACTATAATGAGCTCAAACAAAGAAAACAAACATGGTGTTGTTTTCACACCGATAACTTTATCACAGAATATTTGTTTTCGACCTGACTATACAGCTTTCTGTAAATATAACTCTAATGTCTGTGAGTCACGTTTTCGCTGAGTTTCAGTTAATTTAATTGACGTGTTTTAATATGAACATCACGGAGACAGAGACAGCAGAGAACGCACACTGTTAATTTTCTTTATTTACCAAAAGCAGAATGTTTTGTTGACATCTGGGGTTGGGGGG
>JAUYWG010000045.1:515700-534097 GCA_034779775.1 Enteromius afrohamiltoni
GTTGAGAGTTGTTTTGAGACCCGATGTTTCTACTCTTCAGAGAATATTCAGATTGCTCCCCTTAAATACTCTTTCTCATAATTGGATTCACCGTTTTTTATCGTAACAACCAACGATTTATACAGGACAGTCCTGAAGATTAACAAGGCTGCTCAAACTTTCGCGTCTCACTGTATCTCAGGGACGACCATGAACAGCTCCTAAAGTTTTGATATTCTTCATATTCTGTGTGTCTGAGTTCACAGCATGTTTTAATATATTAAACATTAAATGTTGAATACTGGTATTTGATAAATGAATAGATACTTCACATGTGTAATTAAGACTGTTATTAAGTGAACCACATCATTAAAACGACTGATTCATGTCACTGAGCATTTCACTCAGTCCAGTTGGAAAAAATGTGTTCTTAGATAAAGATTTTCTAGACAAGTATAAATTATAGTCTTGTTTTCAGAAAAAGCAAGTCAAACTTGAGTAGTAAAAACAAGACAATAATTTTACTCTTTATTTAAGAATTTGTTGATTAGCGCTGATGTATACCTAGACGAATTACACTGTAGCCCTATTCGGACGGGACTAGAAAGATTGCCACATGTTTAGGAACTGCATCAAGACAAAAGGTTACTGCCTTCCTGTTCTTAAAATGACAATAAATACATGACTTTCAATTTTATACTGTTATATGGGAAACTTGTGTTTAACCATTTATTACACTCTGGTATTACACTGCAATTCATCACCTAATGTACTGCATGTGTTGAATATAGTTTTTTGCAATAGACTCAATAATGTAAAATCACACATTGTTAAATCAGCAATTATGATATAGTTGTAGATGACAGATATCACACAGCTCTAATCTAGAGGTCTTCAGCTCTAACCCTGTTACAACCAGTTTTTTTGTCTGGTTTATTCACTATTAACTAAGTTTTTCTGTGCTGTACTGTCAAAGAGAGCAATTCTTGTTGCGGATGTAAACTTGTCTTGTCTCTGCAGCGAACGAAGGGTGTAACGACTTCCATCCCATGTTTTTTACCCACGAGCGCTCTTGGGAAGAGTTCTTCTGCGTCTGCATACAGCTGCTCAATAAGACATGGAAGGAAATGAGGGCCACTGCAGAAGATTTCAACAAGGTGTGTGTTAGGGCGAGCGTCTAGACCGTTCTGAGTGTGTGTCGGGTAACACTCTGTGTGTGTGTGTGTGTTTAGGTGATGACGGTGGTCCGGGAGCAGATCACTCGAGCTCTGGCCATGAAGCCTCCGTCTCTGGAGCAGCTGCGGGTCAAACTGCGCAGTCTGAGCTACTCTGAGATCCTGCGTCTGCGTCAGTCAGAGAGAATGAGTCAGGACGACTTCCAGTCTCCTCCTATCATGTGAGTCAACAGCTCATCACGGGGCTCTGCACCTCTCCACTGTTTAATAAATACCAAATTCATAGTCAAGGCACAAAAACTAGCATGCGCTAACACCAAAAATGGTGTTATTTTTTTGCCCCAGTATACAGTAAATGCCTAAACATCCTTAAACCCAGTGTCCTGGAAATGAGAAAATCAGAAGAAACTCAAAGTAAAAAGAGTTTGTGGTGGTTGTGCTTTAAACTAAAATGACTCTAATCATCAGTCCAGTGTGCAGCACTACTGCTTTAAATGATTGAAAGTGATCAGTTACAGTGCTTTAATAACGGTTACACTGTGTGGAGGCGTGGAGATGCTGTGAGTTGTGTGTGTGTCCTTGTGATTGTCAGTGAGCTGCGAGAGCGGATCCAGCCGGAGATTCTGGAGCTGATCAAACAGCAGCGGCTCAATCGTCTCTGTGAGGGAAGCTGCTTTCGCAAGCTCGGAAACAGACGGAGACAAGGTGACTCCAGCTCTGCCCACGACAGCGCTTCTGTGAAGTGAGTGTGCTCTTCTGACCATCTCTGTTCCCCTCACAGAGAAGTTCTGGTTCTGCCGTCTGTCGCTCAATCACAAGGTCCTGCACTACGGGGATCTGGACGAGTCTCCACAGGGAGAAGTGCCCTTTGAGCTGCTCGCCGATAAGAGTGAGTGATACCTGACGTAAGAGTCGCATCGTGAGCTGCTCAGTGTATTCACACTAACTCTCACTGACCCACAGTTCCTGTGTCGGACATTAAAGCGGTGCTGACGGGGAAAGACTGTCCACACATGAAGGAGAAGAGCGCTCTCAAACAGAACAAGGTGAAGCACACACTTCATCTGAGAGACACAGAGCTGAACATGACACTAAATAAGAACACTGCATCATCATCATCATCGATTAATGCATTGTGCAGAGAACATGTTCATATGGTAGTACTGCATAGAAGTCTCCTTTCTGAAGCAGTATCTGTCAAACTAATGCACATTACACAGAGTGTGTGTTCTGTGTGTGACTGAAGCTGTGTTTACAGGAAGTGTTAGAGCTGGCGTTCTCCGTCCTCTATGATCCTGACGAGGCTCTCAACTTTGTGGCACCCAACAAATACGAGGCAAGTCTCCAAAACAGAGTTCTGATAGAGACACTAAATTAGTTTACTTCAGTGCTTTTTTACAGAAGGTTGTATTTTGCTTCATTGTTGTAATATTCACTTTCCATGATTCTTCTTTTGATCCGGAGTTAATTTAGTTCCCAGCTATTAGTTGGACTCTCTGTAACACAAGCCGGTATTTCTAACACATCATAACGGTATTCTTAAGACATTATAATGAATGCAGAACGCATTATGAAGAGCTTTATAGTCAGTTGTGAATGTGTAATATGACACATGTGCTTTTAGCATGATATATATGGGTGGATTATCCTGATGGGACTCTTTAGACAGCTGTTGATGAGCAACTACATGCTAACTAGCCTTCAGTAGAGTATTAGTTGTGTTTCTGATAAATACGGTGTATGCCAACACTTCCTCGACACACACTGAGTGTAGGATACTTCACAAGTGTGTGAGCGTTATACTCTACCCTAACACTCTTAGCTTTATATAATAAACATTGCATCATTTTTTCAGTTGAGAGTATGAGCTAGCTCACATTAGCCTCAATATTAGCCTCACTCTGCACCAACACTCACAAGATGATGAGCTCAAGATATGATATAGTCCAAATATGGTGTGTTAGAAATAAATAAATATTATATGGTATTATGCTTGTTTTTCTGATTATTCATGAGATGTTATTAACACATTAGAAGGTTTTTATGAAGCACTATGTATTCATTATAATGCCTTATGAATACCCTTGTAATGTATTATAAATACAGGCTTCATCCAAAATTCCTCATGATACAGTAAGAATTGTTCTGTCATTTAACACCCCCATGAATTATATAAGAATATGCCTAACCACACGGACTCTGGCGGTTATTGACTCTTTTGAAGACCAGAAATTGCTTCGTTGCCAGCATTCTGCCAAATATCCTGTCTGTTCGAGGATGAGTGAATGAAGGTGTTCTCTTCCTTGTGTTGTTAGAGTATGGTATTTTGCTCTTTACTGGTGAAAATGCATGATTTGTGGAAAGATGAGTAAGGTTGGTGTGTGTGTGTGTGTGTGTGTGTGTGGAGCAGTACTGCGTCTGGACGGATGGGCTGTCTGCGCTCTTGGGGAAGGAGTTGGGCAGCGATCTCACACGAAGTGACCTTGACACATTAATGAGTATGGAAATGAAGCTCCGCCTCCTGGACCTGGAGAACATTACCATCCCTGAGGCTCCGCCCCCTGTGCCCAAAGAGCCCAGCACATACAACTTCACCTACAACTACGGATGAGAGCACGTCTGGCCAGTGCTTGTGTGTTCTGTGTCACTGTCTGTCTCTGAGCTGCCGAGGAGGAAGATGAAGAAGAAGCCTCCTGACATGACACGCTTGACTCGTATGCTAGTGTACGTGCCTGAACATGAACTAGTCTTGGTTACGAGAGTATTTTTTCAGTCCTTTTTCAAATGTTTGCAAAGCAGAAAAACAAACGGCTCTTCTGTTTTTTGAGTATTTGATTTGAATTGAGTAGAGCAGCAGAAACAGCATCATCGTGTGTTTAGACATTGTAAGGCATGGACTCCATGTGTGATGTGATGTTCAACGCTTGTACGAGTAACTCGACTGAACCGCTAGTCACCCACAGATAACTAATATTTACTGACGTTTGCTTTTGTCAATAGAAATATATTTTTGTACTTGATGTGAAAGACACTATATGGTTTGCATGAAAGAGACTCGAAGACCGAACGGAACGAAGGCCAACAATCAGCTCTCTACAGTCCTGCAGAAACGCAGTGTGATGATAGCCATTGATTTAGTCAGTTATTTGGTGATTTCTTTGTTACAGTTCTCAGATATGACTGGAAATATGTACACGTTTATCTTCTGTCTGTGCGCTCATATTTGCTTGCCATAGGTTATTATTCTGAGTGAAACCCGTGAAAGGTCAAGCTGGATTACTGACAGAGGTCTGATGATTAGCTAGTGCCTTCAGAAAGTATTTGTTCCCTTTTTATTTCTCATTGGGGGGGGGGGGGGGGGGGGGGGTCGACAGAAGTAAAAACATCTCATCATTACAATCTGATGGTGCAACAAAGGGGTGTGAATACTTTCTGAAAGCCACTGTATCAAAACTGTATATATTGTACTGCCTTATCACTGTAATGCAATGGATTTGTGTGCAATAATAAAATGTGTTGTCATCAAGTCATAGCTTGATATTTTTCTCTTTTTTTGCTGAATCATTTGAGTTTGCTGCACAGAAACGTTAAAGGGTTGGTTTACCGAAACTGGAAATCCTGTCACTCACCCTCATGTCTTTCCAATCCCATAAGAACTTCAGAGTCATCTGTCCCTCCACAGACAGCAACACAACTGAAATGATGACAGATCCAGAAACACCAGTAAAACATTACTGACTGATTGATATGTCAAATGCGTTAAAGCTTGTGTATGCGGGCTGAAGATGTAACTCAAGGGAGATCAATGGTTGAGTAAATTGTTATTTTTGTGGAGTGGTAACACCGAGGTTGGTCACTGATGTCACATGTACTGCTTTACTGGTGCTGTGTTTCTGGATCCGGGATCATTTAAGATGTGCTGCTGTCTAAGGAGGGACAGATAGCTCCCTCTGATGTCATCAGAAATAGGGTCTTATGGATTTGAAATGACATGAGGGAGTAATTAATGACAGAACTGACATTTTTGGGTGAACTAACCCTTTAAATGCAGTTAAGTACAAGCTATACATGAAGATGTAGGGGAAAAAATCACTCACAAACAATGAATGTATAAATGTTGACTTGAAATGAAAATGAATATGTGGTACTAACCAGTAGCTATTATGGTCTTTGGTCTTGGCAAGAATAAGATGCTGTCTTTTTGATCAACATTATTGACATTTATTTTTTTGTAACAAACAAAAAATAAAGGGGAGAAAACATTAAAAAAGTCCAAACTTATATCTGTTTATTCTGCTCATGAAGTATGGTCAGTATCGTTAGCATCACCCCCCTCTGGATTAGAGTTATAAATAAAGTACAGAATATATTGTGATGACGTGAAGTTTTAACAGTCTCTGACACTTTTATGGCACAAAGAGAATAGAAAAGGCACCTTTGGTGCTGTTAATTAACAGTTTTATGTACTTTGGAAACACTTATTGAAGAGAAATAAGTCAACTTTTTCTGATGCTTTCAAAGCTTCATCATATTCTGAACTTTTTTTTTTTAAATTCTGTGTATTCTTTTAAGCTTAGCCGATGCTTAATGTGCACTCGGTACTAAAATAATAGTAATAGTTGAAAAGGCCTCTAAACAGTAATGGAAGACGCATGAAGACACCTTCTGCTTCCATTCGTGACTTTACAGATGAAGTGAATTACTTGTTGAAATGTTTCCATGAAGCGACAGAAACACTTTTCACGTACTGTTTAACGCTGTGCTAAATTACGCTATGTTAAAGCTCTGAGCTCATATTTTAACACTCGGTATCAGTTTGGGAGCATCAGTGAATCACACTCACGGCCTCCGACACGACGGGCTCAGCGTGAGGTGCATGCTGGGTAAAAAGGTCAGGTCAGGTGCTAAAATACAGCCAAGGGTCATCGTTCTTAGACACACACTGCATACTGTTGTTGTTTATCAGCCGCACAAACTAAGCATGATGGGAAACAACTCACGTTTAATGTCTAAAATGCATGTTTTAATAATGTATGAATATTCCCTGCAGCTCACTCCTCTCCTGGACTGCGGCCATCTACTGTACTCAGACTGTATTCAAGGTGCAGCGTCTGGCATACCGAACAAGCCTCTTATGATTCTAAACACATAGTTATGACTACCTCCGAGTCTGTGACGGCCTGAACACCGATGAATCACTTCAACTCTGCAGTCTGTACTGTCCAATTCCAGGAATAAGATGCCTTCATTCCGTAGCTGTAATATTATGGTATATTTTGCGTTGCCTTACTGCTGTTTATTTAAGAGATGCTTTTATTCATAGTGATTTACACGAGGAACATCAGGAGCAAACAGTTCATCTTAAAAACTGAAAGAAAGTACACAGTGCCAGGCACAAAGCTGGAGCACACAGAACACAGTCAATAACAGTAGATCACTTCAGATAAATCAATTAATACATAGACTAAGCGTCACTGAAATGTAGTCAAAGTCTATTAAGCCTACTTGTGTGACTTAATTCGTCAATGGGCATGCCTTAGTCATGCAGTATGTAAACAGTGCATTCTGTCTTTCATTATTAGCAACATGAGCTGCAGCTAAAGAGTCTTTTACACCTGATTTAGCAACTCTCCTCACTCTGAAATAGCATTTCACTGGGGGCTGAAGAAGTTCAGAATAACAGTGATGAGAATAGCAGAGAGTTCAACAAACATTAATCATCATTCTCAGTGAGGGACAACACAAACGCAACTGCTGCTTTATCCTGCAAGATAATCTATGTTCATGCACTATTACACTAATTCTGAAAGGCTTTTCAGTTCAGAAACATGCATTCTGTCTTTTCAGGAAAGGGTTGGTGTTTTGCGAGAGTTTGACTGACAGGTGCATAAGGCCAGAGAGGAAGAGAGGAGGTCACGTGACTCCTGGAAACAGCTGTGGCAGCATGTCACAACACTTCTGACAGACCGGCCGAAGCATCTTTACACTCTCTTCATCTGTTCTCACACAGCTCCACCAGAGTCCATGCCTGCTGCAGTTCGTATGGTGAGATCCGAAGATAACATTCATGAGTTCATACAGAGAAAGTGTCACATCATGAAAGTGTTTTAAGAGCAGTCTCATTGCTTTGAGGATTCCATCACAACATCATTCTTTCATCTTTCCAAGCTTATTATCACTGTATGTTTTCTTAAGATTTTCATACATAGTAAACCCTTAATATTACGATTTCGTAAAGTACAAATACGGATAACTTGCAAACATGTCATGAGCTCGAGCACAAGGCTAGTAAAGTAATATCTCTAACAGTTTGCCTGAGATGCCACAGTTCAGCTGAAAAACACTTCAGGACATCCCGTGTCTGTTTGATAGACCCAATCATCCACACATCTCAGAGATTAGTCACATCCAGTGTTCCTGATCGGTGTGCCAGGGATCGCTGACTGATGATGTCAGCTGGGGGGGTGGGTGGTCTATTCACGGCTCTGTGTGTGTGTGTGTGTGTGTGAGGAGGGGCGCCTGTGCACTTGTGCAGTCTTTCTTTGGCTCTCTGTCTCCTGCCTGGAGCCCAGCTCAGACTGACACCGATCACTTCCAGTGTCTTGTGTTCCTGATAACTCCCTCGCTCCAGGACTGTGGCGTTTATCAGAGCCGCTCAACTTTGCCATGTCTCTGTGGCGCTCGGCTGGACTCTGCTGCCTCCTGCTCGCTCTCTGCTCCCGGATCTCAGCGTTTAACCTGGACACAACAACCATCCTCGTCAAGGAGGGAGAGCAGGGGAGTTTCTTCGGCTTCTCTTTGGCTTTACACCAGCAGCTCACACCTGAAGCCCACAGCTGGTGAGTCTGTCTGCCGAAAGAGCCGAGGATGATCTTATACAGCAGCCCTGTCGGTGCTTAGATGTCTCTCTCTTTGGGATTTAGGGTGCTGTGATTAGTGAGTTTGTGTGAGAAACAGCATGAAGTTGAAGCTGCTCAGAACGATGTTCAGTGACACAGCAGATATTGCCGAGCACAGAGACTTCTGAAGCGAGTGTGTGTGAGATGAGTTACAGTCACTACGCTGAGCTCCCTGCTTAATGACAGCTATTCTTAGTGGCCAGCATCACTCTTTTCCTCAGATCGTGTGTGTTTTGAAGAGGGGTTTGTTGCTGAGACCAGTACATGGCAGTCATGTTTTAGCTAACTTCCTTTAAATGGCCTTGGTATATATATTATATATTAGTGATTAATCGCTTTATTCGTGATCATCCTCTCAGGAGAAGAACACCGTACACAAATAGCCATAGACCAAAGCACTTGTGAATATGAACAAGCATTGATTTGAATGGAAAGCAAAATATTTCTCCACTCAGCTGATGGCGACGAGTGGCGAGTGAGGGTCGTTGTGCTGCATATATCTCTAAATTCACTACTATATTTGAGTAAGAGCTGATTTGACACTGTTGTTTCTGTCAGGTGTATACACTGACTCATGTGGGATCTCCCACGTGTTAAGCTTTTATCTCTCTCTGTCTCTCAGTCTTTCTTCACAGTGTTCATCAGACCTGTATGTTTACTAGTGTCACAGTGGAGTCTGTCTGTCTCCAGCGTCTAAAAGGAGCTCATGTGTGTCTATAAGCTATACGGTTACAAGACACTTTTTTAGCGAGAAGCTGTTAAAGGTTTACCGCCTGACGTCTGAAAGGGCCTGAAGCATGCAGAAAGGATTCATTCAAAATCTGACACAGGTTTCAGTCTTCTGTTCCCATAGTTACAGCAAAGTTAGAAATAGTGCATTAACTTGAGATGTCTGCTCCTGTTTTCGTTACTTTATATTTATCTTGTAGGATTTATGAAGATTTTTTGCCTTTGGATTTATTTGTATTTTTTAGTTTGTTTATTATATATATATGTATGTATATTGTTTATTGAGGCTTGAGGGGAAGCTTCAGAAGTGCAGCCCGACATAAATCTGATCTCCATGACACACTGGCTTCTGGTGCTTTTCTCCTTCTTTATAGACGTTTTGAGTTACTAACGGAAGGGGTTTTAGAGCTGATGTGATTTGATCCAGGGAATTCCCAAATATATAACTGATGAACACTGAGTACTAACCACACAAGTGTGAATGTCACAGAAAACGTAGCTGTTTATGTCTCTTTGAGATCAACACCTCTGGCATTCAACTGATCTTTCTCTGAGACACACACACAGATCAAACAAACGTTAGTCAGAAAAGCAGGTTTGTTCCAGAAAAACCTTTGTAAAAGTTTATGATGTATGGAGCCTCGCAAAATTATAATAAACTGTGCTCACGATTTACTGTTCGGTTCCTTGGTTTGCTAAATCATACACTTATTAATTTCCTCGATTTATAAAGCATGTGCACTATTTAGTCTACTATGTTCCCCTGTCTCTGTAATGATGACGCTCGTGACACTCACGGTATTATTCAAAAACACTGGACACACGGTCATCAGAACATGCGGTGAATGGGTCTAGCTGTGCTGGAGGTCAGGTCACTGCTCTTTTAGCGGCGGTCTATAACGGGCAGCAGTTCTCATGTAAGTATAAATAGAGCACAAACACAGTAACAGACCGGACGACACCACATGACTTCCTTATACAAGACCAATCAATTGTGTCTAAAAGAGCATTTACTGTCTGTAGACAGAGACATGCAGGATCTGAGCTCACTGTGTGTGATAAGATGTGATGTGATATCATGATATAATATGATATGATAAATCATACAGAAGGGTTTTGACAGTATAAAAAATATTTTGCATATGGAATGAGCATGCAAGATGAGTGTGTGTGTGTGTGTGTGCAGGCATTTGTGGTTTATGAGGACACAAGTGTGTATAATGACATGGGTACTACAATGTAAACATGGTTTATGAGGACACTTCCTGTGTTTTATGAAATTCAAAAATCCATATAAGCTTGTTTCTTCATGGAGACCTAACAAATGTCCCCACAAGCTCAACATTTACTGCTATTCCTATTTTTGTGGAGACAATTGGTCCCCATAACGTGATAAATACCAGGTGCACACACACACTAACAGTTCTTCATTTATATAGATTATATAGTTTGAGCCATTTGGATTTTGCTGCAGACTCAGGACAGCTGCTGTGTGATAATGAAATTCTTGTTTGCCAGTGTGTGTGTGTGTGTGTAATTTCCCATCCATACTGAGCATGTCCTTTGCTAAAAGAATGCAAAAATGCGGAGTAGTAAATGTACAGCTGAAAGAAATATTGAAGCAGAGCAGGAGGGGAGGATGGGCTCATTGTGCTGCGCTTAGATGCCTTTCACACAGAGTCTTTTTCATGCTAATGAGTTCCCAGAGTTTTTGGAGCACTTGTACCACATCCAGGCGCCACAACACAACACCGAGGGCAAGACACGGTCCCTCACACTCTGTCTTCAAAGATCTTCAGCTTTCTTTCCCACTCTATAATACAAAGCTTGTTAAATACAGTTAGGGGCTCTAAAAGGGTATGCAGTATATGCAACGCTTGGACATTTGTGGTTCTTGCAAAACCCTTTCATCCTCTGAACCTTACAAACTCTGGGAATTCTCATCGTGTGTTTTTTCCATCTATGTACACCAATCCTTTTAAGAGCCTACAGCATCAGATCACCAGTGACACAAACACAGTATTTAATAAACGGTTTAATTCAAAACTAAAGCATGCTCCTTTGATTGTGAGGAACACGAGTGGCGGAGAACCAGAGGGAAGAGTCCTCTGAGCAGAGGATGAAGATGAGCATCAAGGCAAGAGCTTTAGAAAGAGTTTAGAGATGGAGCGGGTGAGAAGCATGATGAGAAACATGACCTTTAGGAGGAAGAGTGAGTGATAACAGCAGCAGATGAGACAGATCAGGTCAGAACTTCAGATAGGCTTTAACATGTGACCTGTATCCAGATGTCCACATGTCTGCATTCACATGTTAACTTCACAAGAAACCCTCTCTCTCTCAAACCGTCAGAAGAGAGACGGAGAACACCAGACAGTCGAGCACTAGTCTGACCTGACCTCCAGCACAGCTAGACCCGTTCACCGCATGTTTTTGAATAATACCGTGAGTGTCAGTCTGAGAAACACAGAGAGAAACCCAGGTGCTCAGGCAGGAGACCAGTCAGAAACAGAAACGAGGAAATCAAAAGAAAACGTCTTTGTTCGTTGGAATATTCTTGATGACTCAGGCATTACCTGTGAATGTGACGCACTGATCGGTATGACAAGACTCTCACGTACCTTCACTCATAGCTTCTCTGGAAGCTTCCTCACTCCTGTTCCTCGCGGTGCAGCTAGAGATCTGCGACGTCCTTCAGTACTGAACACACTCAAACACAGTGAACACCAAACACTCCAACAAATCATCAGTAAACCATCCAGATCTATCCTGCTTTTATAGGCAATAAACAACAGACATCTAATGGCTTTTTAATGTGAAGGTTGGACTATGACCTGACACTGCAGCTCTCGAAATTTTCAGAACAATTTAATATTTGTCATATTCAATCCATATTTACAGTTTCTTCTGCTGTTAAATCATATATTTGTATAGCATTAATAGCACTGTGAATTAGTCAAAAATGAATGAGTAACTAACAGAAATCGAGTGAACACAACCCGTTAGGCTTTTATTTGTGCATGTATTGAATCAATCTATAATGTGCAGTAGAAACGGAGTGTCTTTTTTTTCAGCTTTTGGTGTTTATTACCAGGACCGTCTGTGTGTCGGAGTTGAACGTGCCTCGTGTGTATCCTGCTTGTAGCAAACCAAAATATTCTGCTTCTGATACTGACTGCTGCAGGAGCGCGAGGTGTCTCGATCTTTCCCGCTGCGCTGCTCTCTCTGCGTCTGCTCCGTTCACTGAAAAACTCAGATATGTTGCTTCCCTAAGGCCCCGTTTACACTAGGTGCATTTTCGTTTTAAAACGTATAACTTCACGCGCCTATCCCAGTGTTTTCCACCCTCAAAAACAGACACTTTTGAAAACACTGCAGACCCTGTTTTAGTTTGAAAGCTCTGGGGTTGGTTTAATCGTTTTCATTCTAAAACACTGTTTTAAAACAGAAACGCACTACAGTGTACAATGCCTAGTTTCACATGCAAGCACAGCTGCTGTCATTATCTCATGTGTAGCCTGTTTGATTTTATCAGAAGACGACTCAATCCCTGTTCTGTCACTATTTCATATTCATTCCAACAGAAACAGTAAGATTAATCAATAAAAATATTGCTTGAGCATCAGAATACAGTATGTGGACACATTAGGCTATGTGTAGCCTAAACAGGTTTGTGTCAGTAAATATAAAAAGTAATATAATAATTTATACTTGTATCTCTGCTGTAAATCAATTGCTATTCCGTGGTCTCAAACATGAAGTAATAAAAGTTCTGCTAATTGAATAAATGTAAATGTTAATGAAAGAATCCCATTATAATGTGTAGATGAAAACTGTAGAAACACCGGACCTAATTATGGGGCGACATTGTGCAGCAGCAACTTTCACAAAAAAAAAGAAACCTCAAGGTTGATTGAAGGAAATGTGTGCAAATGTACTGTACAGAACCCTAATCCTATATTTGCCTTAGGCCCCAAATTCACAAAATCCACCCCTGCATGAGACCAGTCCACCCAAAACTGAGGGCACATGTTTAAGTTTCATTGTTTGATTAATTTGCACAGCTGATGTCCATTTAGCTAATTAGTTTGTGCCATTGCATTTTTTTTCATTTCATCATTTAATCAAACTGAATCAAATTTTTAAATATGATCAGATTTTTTTGTCTGTCAGAGAGAGAGAGAGAGAAAAAATTAACATACTTGTACTTTTTTAATACCTTATTACACTTTAAAGTTGTACTTTTTTTTCTTTTACTGAAGTATGCTTTTGGTGAGGTACTCGTAATGGAGTATCTGAGCTTTCCTTTGAGCGTAATATTTGGTAACTCTTCAGAATAGGTAGCACTTGTTACCAGAAGTTTGGGTTTTGATGGTTTTTTTCAGGGTGGGAAGTATATAGGTCAAGCATGGAGGTGTCTGCCCCTCTGGATTCACTTTGATTTCACACAAACCTGATGAAAAGCACTGCAAACTCCTTCCTCTGCTCAGACTGTGAATTTTAGCACAGAGAAAAAAAGTCATCATATTCAGACTGTTTGGTGCTGATGTGGTTTTAACCGGAGTTCATGACGTGATCAGATTTCATCACTTTGGCACACCTTACTTGTTGGTGTGTTGGTGTATGAAGCAGTGGTGATGGAGGAACTGGTAGAACCTGGTTCTCCTCTGTTTATAGCCCAGGACAGTCATTGCCATGTTGGAGGCCACTGATGCAATACATTATAAGAATGATGCAGCTATGATTTAGTTTGCTGTTAGTGATGGAGGAACAGCATGTAAAGTGTTAGTCTTCCTCTGCAGGATTCTGGTCGGAGCACCTCAGGCCCGGGGCGTGGGATCTTTGTGGAGCAGCCGCCCCGGAGCACTGTACCGCTGTCCAGTTACACCAGAGAAGTGTGAGCGGGTGGACATCGATGGACATGGTAATGCTTCTTAGCTTCGTTTTGATGTGATGAGCTAAAGTGTTTGCTCTGTTGAACTGTATTCATTCAAAGAAACATGTTTCTAATTTCCCAAGTGAGTCTGGACAGAGAGAACAAAGACAACCAGTGGTTGGGGGTCACGGTCAAAAGTCAAGGAATTGGTGGAAAAGTAGTGGTGAGTATATTATTCCTGGGACAGGCAGATCCGACAGATCTAGATTTGCAGTGATTAACATCATAACAAAGTGCAGAAGGGTTAAATTAGTCAACCCTGACCTTCAGTTCCAGTCCGGCTCCGTCACTTATGCTAGTTATTCTCAAGTCATCCTGAACAAGTTCCTAGTAAATCCTAGTAAAGTGGAGCACTAGGGGTGTAATGGTTCACAAAAATCATGGTTCTGTTCGATACGACACAGTAGTGTCACGGTTCGGTATGTTTTCGATACAGCAAAAATAAAAAAATAGAATTTCTTTTTTTTTTTTTTTTCACATTTCTATTTAAATATAGTTTATTAAATGCATTTCAGGAGGAGGGTTTGAAGGCAGTTATATAAGATCTCCGCCTCCCTAATCATCCAATTATTCTATCATCCTATCAGAATCCTAAGCTCGCCCTATAAATACCCATAGTTCCTTCCACATCTCGATCGCAGTGCTGGGAGGACTCAATAACAGTTAGCATTTTCTTAAAACCCGCATTAAAATCCACGGATATAAATGTACTGATTGCTGTGACCAGTCGATTGTTTTGCCCGGTTCGAATCTGTTGGAAATGCCTACCTGAATGCGGCGGGGATATATATAAAATATTATATTTATATTATATTACACACTTTATTCTCTTTTTTTTTCAAAATATAAAAGTATTAGTCTGAATCGTTCGGTTTGTAAAGCGTACCTCACCCTGTCAAAGACATAAATATAAAGGATCCTTGGAGGGCAGCCTTCTTTTTGTATTCCTCAGCATTTTTAAAAAGATGCATCAATGCATCCTTTGTATCCCTAAAGCAGCCACTATCATGAGCATTGAGCACGCTCGAGATCAGGTAACCTAACCCTAACTCTAACCCAGTCAGCTCCAGCCCTCACTGCGCTGTGCACATTTAAAATGTACCCTAATTCCTATTATAGTCAACATAGATTTAATCAAAGATTAAACGGTCTGATCCTTTTTGTGTTGATGTCCTCACACAGACATGCGCTCATCTCTATGAGCTCAGGCAACACGTCAACCAGTCGTTTGAGACCCGCGACCCGATCGGACGCTGCTATATGCTGAGTGAAGATCTGACTGAGAGAGATGATCTGGACGGGGGAGAGTGGAAGTTCTGTGAAGGGCGTTCTCAAGGACATGAGCAGTTTGGGTTCTGCCAGCAGGGCTTGTCGGCTAGTTTCACACCTGACAAAAACTATATCCTCTTTGGGGCCCCGGGGACCTACAACTGGAAAGGTAATGAGATTTGCCTTTAACGAATTGATGACGGTTTTTCGCTCCCTCTAAATCATCCCCAAACTCCAAACTCAGGGCTGTTGTTTATGGCCAGTCCTGTTGAGGATGCTCTGGTCTACAAAACTCTGGAACCGTCTAAAAGCTCCTTTGAGGACGTCGCTCAGAACAGCTACCTGGGTTTGTAGACATATTTATATTTTAATCATTTGTTTTGTTTTGACTGGTATTGGCTATTGATACTGCAGAGTTTATTCAAGTGTGCTTCTTTAAGTAAAAGTCTATTGTATAAGTTTGTATAAGTATTGTATAAATTTTCTATTGTATAAGTATATTACTTTTTATGTACTTATTATTAATGGGCTTTCTGTACTTCTCAGAAATATACTTAAAGTGACATTTAAGTATACTTGACTTAGAAAAAAATATATTTGAGCTATACTGAGCAAATACTGTGTTATCATGCTAGGGTAAGTATAAGTATATAAGTAAGTTTAGTATAGTTTTCTTTGATGTACACTAGTTGTATACTATACTAGAAAGTGGGCCAATTTAGTCCCAAGGAGTATTGAAACACTATATGTACACTGATAAACTATACTTCACTTAAGTATACTTAATAAAACAACCCTGAATTATCTTTATCGTTTTGGTATGGGATTCTCTGACAGATGGACAAGATCATCTGAAGTCAGGCTGAAAATCATCAGGCGGTCTGTTTGTTTTCTGGTCACAGGTTTCTCTGTGGACTCAGCCAGAGGTCTCATGAGTAAGTCTGAGCTGACCTTTGTTGCTGGAGCTCCTCGAGCCAATCACACAGGAGCCGTGGTTCTGCTGCGGAAGGACAACGTCTACCGGCTGATGCCTGACCATATTCTGTGGGGAGAGGAACTGGCCTCCTCCTTCGGTTATTCTGTGGCCGTAGCTGATCTGAACAGTGACGGGTGTGACTTCTGCATGTCTCTGTGTGAAGCCTTGAGTCTGGTGTGCTTTATATCTAACAGGATGATTTCACCTACAGCTGGACAGATCTTGTAGTGGGAGCTCCAAATTTCTTCGACCGAAAGGCAGAGATTGGAGGTGCTGTGTATGTATACCTGAACCCAGCCGGCCACTGGGGGAAGGCACGGCCGATCCGCCTCAATGGAACATACGACTCTATGTTTGGGATGACCGTCAGCAGTGCTGGAGATCTGGACCGGGATGGTTATGAGGGTAAGAACGAAATCAGACGCACATGCAAGTGTGTTTATATGCTTTCACATAAAAGCAGATTCAACTGAATTCTGCATTTGGTTCATTTGTGTGTGACAAGACGAACCAGCAATGGGCAATAGGGCAAGAGGCACAATAAATAGGGAGGAAAGCACACGAGGAACAGCTGAAGATAATCAACTAAACAAGGACTCAACAAGGCTAACGAGAGGGTGTGTTCAAGAGGAAACAAGAAGGAGGGACTAGGGAAGCACATGGCTGACAAAAACAAAGCTGACACGAGAAAACACAAAAAACATAAAGACAGGCAGGATCTTGACGTTAAAAAAAGGATTCTAATACATGTCATTACGATATGAAGTAAAGCTCACGATCCATAAAAATATTTTGTACATAAATATATGCATTGTGTCACGACTGACGTCTGGGCTGCTGCGAAGTTTAGTGGCGATCCCGCTCCGTCAGCGGACAAAGGCAAGGCAGGACTGACTTCAGTGAAAAGTATTTAATAATGAAAGTGCAAAACAGTGCTGATCGTAAGTGCAGGGATCAATGCAGACCGAAAACAACATACAGGGCAGACACTCACGTATGTAACTTCAACAAGGCATACACAAGACTGAAAAGAACCAGGTTAAAAAAAAAGACTAATTACATTCAAACACACAGCACCTGGGGAAACACTAAAGTCCGGGGCGGGGTTACAGTGACAGGCGCACATGACGGGAAACGAATGAAAACAAACACAAAGCACATGGACATACATGAAAACATAAACAAAAGACTGATGGAATGCCTGGGGGCGTGACGCATTGCTAATAACTTAACAATTTATTTTAAAAAATGGACCCACTATTTTCTACTGGGGCCTGTATATACGCTTTTTGGTGTCTATAAGAGGAAATAACCTACTTACCAAAAAAAAAAAAAAATTAATAACAGAACTGAAAAAATCTTCAATCGTTTGATATTTTATTTGATCTTGGTTGTTTTCAGACATTGCTGTTGGAGCCCCGTTTGATGGAGATGGGAAAGTTTTTATTTACCGTGGCTCTTCATCTGGCATTGACACCAAACCCTCTCAGGTAAACCTTCTTTCTCTCTCACACACACACATCCTTCACAAAAACATGTTATAAGACAGTTATCAGGCAGTCTTTTGCTCAAGAATGTTAGTTGGAAATACCAATTTTCCACTTACAAATATTCATTCTTGTAATGCTTTGTAATCTTTGTGATTTTTGTTTTTTGCACTGCAAATGTTGACTAGTGTATGTAGTAGTTTCCATTCAGCATGCCTATGAGGATTTCCGCTTGTAAAAAGAGGGTCCATTGTTTGTAACTTGAACACTGATATGTGGCACAACAGCAAACAGCATGTCAGTCTGCATGTGCACATAAAGCAGAAATAGAAAAAAGTCATGTGCTCACAGACAAACACACCAGCCAATCCTGTGTGACTGACCTAAATTTATAAATCCTAAATTTACTTCAGACTGACTGCAGAGTGGAACACTGTCGACTGTAGCTTAGCGAGAGGCTTGTTTTCAGTAGTAACAACCTGAAGTATATTTGCGTTAAAAATATATGGTTAATTCTATGCCTTTGATCTTGAATAATTATGAATCCTGTCCATGGCCTTCTGTCCGTTACACTGACTCTCCCATTATACAGACTGCTGTATGTCACCCCAGACTACATTTCCCGGGTTACATTTCACTGATTGCACTTTCACTTTTAGCCAGTCACACACACTATTTAACAGCCACCAGATCCTTCTCAGACTGCCGAGTATTGTTTGTGCTTATCGCTCTGTCAGTGATAGCAACTTTATAGAGCCAGGACTAAGCTCCTAATTCTAGTCTAAGTCTAATCACATCATGTTTCCTGATTTTCCTGGATTACTATTTGTCTTGTCGGACTCTGTTTGACCCTCGTCTGAAATAAGTCACGTCAAGTCAAGTCACTTTTATTTATATAGCGCTTTTAACAATACAGATTGTAGCAAAGCACTGAACATTATCAAATG
>JAUYWG010000045.1:537121-558316 GCA_034779775.1 Enteromius afrohamiltoni
TATATATATAGATAGATAGTGACACAAAGGGTTTCCTATTTAAGACAACGGAGGACCACCTCAAATCGAAATGTGACTGAAAAGGGGTACCTTGAGCATCTAAAAACCACGCAAAACCAAGCATCAAAAGTGAGATGAGTTGGAGTTGCTTTTAATAAAAAGCTCTGCATATGGATCTGCATACCTCCATCAATCACTCTGTAACATTAATGCTTTTGAATGACCTTTGAATAATTAATCACAACATTTAAATAATTCAATTACAATTTTGGAATAATATACATTCAGCACCTTTTATCAGCTAAAGAGCATTTTACAAAATATAAGACAAGAAAAAGACCATGCAACTAATAAATAAATGCTGTGAATGGGTAAGAAAGACAAACAACCATTTCAGATGCTAAAGAGCAGAAAACTGGAGACAGACACGAAACAGAGGAGATTTAGAGGCCAGTTCAGTTTTATTTAGTAAATGATTTAATCTTGATTCATTCTAACAGCCTTCAGTAACATGTTGAAGGTTCTGTTTATTAAACAGGTTGATTGGCATCACAGAATTCTGAATTTTTATTTGTCTTCACCTCAAGGTTCTGGATGGCCTTAATGCAGGAGTCAAGCAGCTGGGCTATTCCATATCTGGAGGACTAGATGTTGATGGAAATTTTTATCCAGATCTAGCTATTGGCTCTCTCAGTGATCAGGTTGTGCTTTATAGGTGAGATATGAACCTCCTGTTTATGCTTTTGACATGAGCTGTGAAATGAAAGCATGTGTACCAGAACAAACATGTCAACTGAACGTTTAACAATAGATATATGCCTTGCGGTCTTTAATATTTTCAAGATCTTTTATGACTCTTTGTTTGTCTATTAGGTCACGTCCGGTGGTCCACGTGTTTAGGGACATTTCCATTGAGCCTCAGTATATTGACCTGACGCAGCACAACTGCCAGGACCAAGACGGTGTTTGGTCAGAAGTCACTTTTATTGATTGCACTATATACTATATTTGTCCTATGCTTTTAGATGAGGACTGAACCTGTTTCTACAGAACTCTTCACACTGTGTCTGTGACATCTTGTTTGGAAAGCTTTATGTTTAACAGCACTTGTGTTTGTCTTGTTCATCTAGTGTGGATGTGAAGGCCTGCTACACGTACACGGCTTATCCAGACTCCTACTCGCCACATATCAGTAAGAAAAGCCACATCTACCATCACTGCACACCGTGTACATGCAGACATGCACGTGTTTAAATGGCTGTGTTACTCTCCCGCATCAGCTCTTGGTGTGCATTTTGAGGCAGACGTAGAGCGCAGGAAGTTGGGTCTTCCTCACAGAGTTAACTTCCTGGACCGCAGTTTATCAGAGCCGGAGTACGTTCATTCAGTGGAAGTGGAGCTACGTGGACAAAAACATCCCGACTGCCAAACAGTGACTTTTGTTGTACAGGTAGAATTATAATTGCAGTTGAATGTGAGTATTGATCTGTTTCCACCTGTATCGAGGCAGTATATGCAGTGCATTTTCGGTGAACCCTGAAAACAGGTGGAAATACGCTTTGTGATCAGACCACTGATACCACACAATGAGAAAAATGCCTTCAGTACAAAACAAAAGCCTATTTGAAGTAATCATTATGGAACGTTTTGTGAGAAATCACACTAAAACAAGGAATTCAAACGATTGCAGCTACACTTCATCACACCTCAGCCCTGCTATAAAGGTGAGGAGATAACAGAGCAGGGTCTCAGTGATGTCTGATCACAAGTGAGCACACAAGAGGCATGTTAATATCAGGTGAAACGGGAAGGAACTCTGCTCTTGTAATTTCACTAGGAAAACATTCGGGACAAGCTGCGGCCGGTCTCTCTGGCTATCACACACACTATACGGAGAAGCAGACTTCACCACCACACGGGACACAAACACCACAACCAGCTGAGCCCTGTGCTGAGCCCCAGTCCCTCAAACACACTCTACTCTGAGGTAAAACACACCTACTTCACAAACCCTACTGTTTGATTTTGGTTTGTGTTTAGCTCTTTGTGTTTAATGACTCTACGCTGTACATTTGTCTCATGAAAATCCTGTCCTGTGTTAGTTTTATCACTCGCGTAGAAGGGTTGCATAATGAACTGAAAAAACCCCCAGAGCTGTGACAAATTATGAAAAGTATTTAGATACTTAGATCTAGTGCATTTGGATGAATGATTTGTATTTGCACACAGTCTCAATTTATTCCACATACTCTGCTTTTACTTTACATGCTCACCAATGCTCAACACGTACAATTAGTATTAGTACTTTACATTATATTTGTGGAGATATGAGTGAGCTCAGTTGTGTGCATCATTATGGGTGTTGTCATATTGTCATATTCTGGTATAGAGTACTTGATGACTATGAAGTTGTAGTAAATCCGACCTCTGTGGCTCTCTCTAACCGTAATCAGCGGGAACCATCGCCGAGTACTAGTGCCCACCTGGACCCAGTTTACTGGGACACCCCATCACTTCCGCGAACAGGTGTTCGCAGTTATGAGGACTATTTAAGCGCACGCTTCAGAGAAGCTAGTCGCAAAGTTTTGCTCTGCATCAATCCTAAGCATTATTCTCTGTGTTCTTTGAACCTTTGCTGGATACCCCGACTATCTGCCTGTTTCTCGACTCTGAATCTTGCCTGTGACCCTGATCTTCTGCCTGGACATTGACCTTGCTTCTGCCTCTCTCTGTCATTCCCGTTTGCTGGTATTTGAACTCTGCCTGTTTGACTTTGTTTGTGTTTAATAAAGCTGCATTTGGAGTAATCAGTAAGCTACGACTCTCACTTCCTGATAAATTTGACAGTGCTACAGGGAAATGTCAGGGGTTCCTGCTACAGTGTGATATCTTTGTTAACCAGCAACCGCACAACTTTCCCACTGATGATAGCTGGGTTTTGCTGGTCTATTCACTGCTTACTGGGAGAGCACTGGAGTGGGCCACAGCTCTTTGGGACAGTAGATGGATGGCATTTACGTCATACCAAGAGTTTGTTCGTCTCTTCAGAGATGTGTTCGATCATGCTGCAGGAGGAAAAGAGCCTGGAGAGGAAATTCTTTCACTCCGCCAAGGCAGTCAGTCCGCCGCCGACTTCACTATACGGTTTTGCACCCTAGCAGAACCATCTGATCTGGCCATCTGATTCTCTGTGTTGTATCGCAAGGCCCTGAGAGATGAGCTACAGACTGAGATGGCGTGTCGAAATGAGGGCAAGACACTAGAACAGTACATGCAGATGACTATTCAGATCAACAACCTGCTCTGCTCTCGTCGCACCAGGCGCTCAGCTACTTTCATGTCAGCACCCACACCGTCACACTCCACAGACTCTGAGCCCATGCAAATCAGCACCACTCACCTCACTCAGGAGGAAAGTGAACAAAGAATCCGCACTCACCTATGTCTGTACTGTGGACAACCCAACCATCTTCGAGCCAACTGCCCTCTCCGGCCACTTCGTCAGTCCACCAACCGGGTGAGTGAAAATACATCCCTTGTCATACCTATTACAATAAATCTAAGAAATCAAGAGTTCGTTACCTCAGCCGTTATAGACTCAGGGGCTGAGGGTAACTTCATCTATAAAGGATTCGCTAAGAAATGTGGTATTTTGCTCTTTTCATGTGGCTCGCGAGTGGCTGTGGCAGCCTTAGATGGATGACCACTCAGCTCTGGTCACATGACGAACATCACCGAGGACTTGACCATGCACATGGGATCACTGCACCAGGAGACGATTCGACTTTTCACCATAGACTCACCTGATCACCCAGTAATCCTCGGTCGACCTTGGCTGGAGCAACACAACCCCACCATCTCATGGAGTGAGAGAGAAATAACACAATGGTCAC
This sequence comes from Enteromius afrohamiltoni, assembly GCA_034779775.1. NCBI lineage: Eukaryota > Metazoa > Chordata > Actinopteri > Cypriniformes > Cyprinidae > Enteromius > Enteromius afrohamiltoni. The sequence continues at coordinate 541,015 of JAUYWG010000045.1, forward strand.
CATACTGTCACAGTTACTGCCTCAAAGGTTTCAAAGGAACACCACGCACCCCATCACCTGCACCAGAAGAACCAGAGCACGAGCACTTACCTGCCCAGTATCAAGACCTGAAGGAGGCCTTCAGTAAGGAGAAAGCCACTTCCCTACCATAGCATCGAACCACTGACTGTGCCATCAAGCTCCTTCCTGGAGCCATGCCTTCCAAGGGTAGGATTTTCCCACTTTCGCAACCTGAAACGGAGAACATGCAGAGCTACATTCAAGAGTAACTAAGCAAAGGTTTCATTCGGCCTTCGACGTCTTCAGCCTCCGCCGGGTTCTTCTTTGTAAAAAAGAAAGACGACAGCCTCCGACCTTGTATTGATTACCGTGGCTTGAACAAAGTCACAGTTAAATATCGCTATCCATTGCCCTTGGTCCCATCTGCCCTAGAACAGCTACGGAAGGCCCGGTACTTCACCAAGTTGGACCTACAGAGTGCCAACAATCTTGTCCACATCAAGGAGGGCGATGAATGGAAGACTGCTTTCTCCACAACTGCTGGGCACTATGATTAATGTTATGCCCTTCGGGCTTGCCAACAGTCCGTCCATCTTCCAAGCCTTAGTGAATGACCTCTTCAGAGACATGCTGAATTGCCAGGTGCTAGTCTACATTGACGACATACTTATCTACTCGGAGGACCTCACCTCTCACGTACAGCACATCTGCACGGTCTTGAAGAGGCTCATTCAGCATCAACTCTATGCCAAGTTGCTGAAATGTGAATTTCACCAGACCCGTATTAGTTACCTGGGATACATCATCAGTGCCGATGATGTGACGATGGACGAACAGAAAGTCAATGCAGTCCTCGACTGGCCCAAACCCCGCACCATAAAAGACTTGCAATGTTTCTTGGGTTTTGCCAACTTTTATCGGAGCTTCATTAGAGGCTTCACTCAACTGGCGGGACCCCTTACCTCTATGACCCTCACCCCTGGTGAGCAGGCTTTCCAGGCACTAAAAGAACGATTCACCACGGCTCCAATCCTACGTCATCCCAACCCAGAGCAGGAATTCATCATGGAAGTAGACGCCTCCAACTCGGGGATAGGAGCTGTACTCTCCCAACGTCACGGCAGTCCACCCAAGATGTTCCCCTGTGCCTTTTATTCCCGAAAACCTACTTCTGCTGAACTAAACTACAATGTGGGGGATAAAGAGTTGCTTGCCATGAAGTGTGCACTTGAGGAGTGGAGGCACTGGCTCGAGGGTTCTAAACTTCCCTTTCTGGCACTAACTGACCACCGTAACTTGGAATATATTAAATCTGCCAAGCGACTGGACTCCAGACAGGCCAGGTGGGCTTTATTCTTTACACAGTTCAATTTCAAGGTGACCTACCGTCCAGGCAGCAAAAACTGTAAGGCAGACACCCTATCATGGCAATTTGAAGTTCCCTTACCTCACACCTGAAAGCATCATTCCTTCCTCGCTGATTGTAGCTTCAGTACGTTTGGACATCATGGCGGAAAATACTGAGGCTGTAGTAAATCCGACCTCTGTGGCTCTCTCTGACCGTTATCAGCAGGAACCATCACGGGATTAGTAGTTCCCACCCGGACCCAGTTTACCGGGACATCATCACTTTATTATGAAGATAATTTACTTGAGGTTATGAGGACTATTTAAACGCACGCTTCAGTGAAGCTAGTCGCGAAGTTTTGCTCTGCCCTGGCATCAATCCTAAGCGTTATTCTCTGTGTTTTTGGACTGCTTTGTTACTGATCGTGGACTGCCTTATCTCTTTGAACCTTTGCTGGATACCCTGAATCTTGCCTGTGACCCTGATCTTCTGACTGGACATTGACCTTGCTTCTGCCTCTCTCCGTCATTCCCGTTTGCTGGTATTTAAACTCTGCCTGTTTGACTTAGTTTGTGTTTAATAAAGCTGCATTTGGATCTGACAAATTCTGAGTCTTCAGCATCACAGTGGTTCACACAAAGTATTCACTAATTTGAATAATGATGGATATTCCAGTTAAGACTCGTGTGACCCTAAACATAAATTTCAATTTTGCATTGCATATTGCAATATTACACTTAGAATTGATATTGCATTGCAAAGTACTAATTTGGTAAGTAGTCAGGGATCCACTTCATGTCAGGGTTTATTTTATTTTAGCTGTCTGTACATTATTCTAAGTTCAGATTCCCATCAGGTCAAAAACAGTATCACAACAGCAAAGATGAATGTCTGTTTCTTTTCAGGTCAATTTCGTCAGAGAAGGGTGTGGTGAGGATAAGATATGCCAGAGCAACCTTCAGCTCTCCTATCAATTTGGCACAAAAGCACCCATTTCAAATACCTTCAGTCCTCTGCCGCGGTAAGAGCTTGTACACACACACTCTGTCTCAGTGTCTGCACGCTCTCAGAAATGCGTGTACAGATGCATCTCACATATACAAGGGTTTAGTATTAATAACTGACCTTCTTTATTTCAATTTCTCCCACATGCTCTATGGTTAGAGACGAGTTCGATGTGCCAGTGTTCTCTCTGTCGGATCAGAGGTCAGTAGTGCTGGAGGTCATGGTGTCTAACATGCCGTCTGACCCAGAAAACCTACAGGAAGATGGAGATGATGCCCATGCCGCCCAGCTGCTGGTGTCTCTGCCTGACACACTCTCATACTCCGGACTCTTGGGCCAGCAGGTCTGTTTACATCTCCATCATAATTATAATCATTTCCTAATCCTGACTGCACTGTGTGCTCTTATCTTGAAGGTGTTGTGTGAAGTCAATCAGAACGGCTCTCAGGCGCTGTGTGAACTGGGCAATCCTCTCAAAAGAGAAGCCACGGTACTGTAACGCTCTCTGACCTTCTTACACTATTCTGACCTTCAGGAAACTGAGACTGACCATAATTCTTTATGTCAGGTCAAATTTTATCTAGTTCTGAGCACTTCTGCGATCACCATAGAGACGACGGCACTGTCTGTTAATCTTGCGCTGTCTACGTGAGTTCAGCTCTGTTTTCTGCCTGAAATTTTTTATATTGTGAGCAAATCAGAATCAGTCTAGCGATGTGAGATGAATCTGTGTGAATCTCCACAGGATAAGTGAGCAGCCTGCTTTGGCCCCGATCAGGGCGTACGCACGGGTGGTCATCGAGCTTCCTCTGGTGCTTAGCGGGTAGCTGTCTGTTTTCTGATGTGTACACACTCATTTTCTCATGACTACTAATCTCAAATCAATTCAAAATCATCTGTAAATAGATCTGTTAATTCATTTTTTAAATTGAGATGAAATTGTAGTTTGATGCGTTTACTGTGTCTCGGTCAGCCTGGCTCGCCCTCATCAGCTGTTCTTCAGCGGAGCGGTCAGGGGAGAGAGCGCTATGACATCACTGCAGGACATTGGCAGCACAGTGGACTACGAATTCATCGTAAGTTCATGGATGCAGAGTTCTGGCATGAAACTCAATCTGACCTAATGAAATCATTATCACATGACACCTGTAGAGATCTGCTGTGAGCTGACTGTATGCTGTATGGGGTTCTTCGTGTGTGTTATATGCAGGCGTGGATGGGCGGGACTCGTGCTAATACTGTTTCATTTTACAAAATCAGTTTGGACAAATGTAAACAACTTAATTAATCTACCCCAGGAAAAATGTATTTCACTGTAAGTTAATAATATTAAATAAGGAGGGAAATACAATCAATTAAAATAGCTTTTAGCGTAATTCTTTAACTTGGAGCACGTTCTTGAGAAAATATGAATTTTCGTTTTCATTCATTCAAAGATTATATGGTTGGAATATTTTTTTATTTTTTTATTCAAGACTTTGCTTACTATATTACCTGTGAAAGATTGAAGATTGAAGTAAATGTCTTATTCTAACACACTATTTTATTATTGCTGTCTAAAATATATGCAACATCTCTGAAGACACTTACAATCCATTACACTGACTGGTTTGTAATATCTTTGAAATTAAGAGCCTTTCACACCATTCTTCCACATTTGAACTGACAAATGTGAAATTGATGTAAATACAGACTAAGAAAAAGAAATCAACCCTGCTTTAAAGCCCAGGAACCCAACTGTAGCTGTATAACTTAAGCTGAGAAACACTGCTTTAACACAGAAACAGCAATATTTATTTGACATCAAAACAAAGAAATGCTCTCTAAGTGCTGTTGCTGTACTGTAATGTGGTACACAGAACGGTCGAACACCTGTATGACTTTCTCCAAGTGTATTGGAGTGAAAGGTTTACAGAGAAAAAATACCCAAGTAAAGCACAGATGCTCCAAAAGCCTGAATAAATGTCCCTCATTACTGGATCTGATAGAAACATTAACAGATGAACTGGTACAGAATTTATTTTCTATTTCAAAGTGAAAAAGAACCAGTTTGAGGAAAAACTTTATAATTCCCGTTACTACTGCACATTATAAGCAGCACAAAATCCATTTTCACAGAATTAAAGAATTTATTTTTACTTTTTGTTTCCAGTACATTAACAAGTGAAGAGGGAAAGGTCCAGGTCCATTTACTTCAAAAACAGGGGAGATATATGTGAGGTGTCAAGTAGAAATGGAAGGAACAGGACAGAAGTGAAGTCCCAATGATTATTATTGTGTGATGACAGGTTTCTAACACTGGGCAGTCTCTCCAAACGTTTGGCTCGGCCTCTCTGAACATCTTGTGGCCGTATGAGCTGGTCAACAGGAAGTGGCTGTTGTATCCCAGTGCTCTGCAGGTGGACGGTCAGCCCACTCTCTGTGAACCCTCGTCAGCGCTCAACCCTCTGCACCTCGACCAGCCGCCACAGGCAGAAAACATCAAGGTACTCACAGACACCCATTAAATCAAGCCGATGGTCACTGATAAGTGCAAGTACTGAGTAAGACGTTTATCTGTGAGAAGGGCAGCAGGAAGGTGCGCTCGCATCAGGAGGCCACAGAAGACCTGCTTCCCAGAAGCCCAGGCAAAATCACTCCAGCTGTTTCTGCCTCTGAGAGAAGGAAGTCTCTGACCCTGGTAAGTGTGAAGCAGGATGCTAGGCAGAAGTAGTCGTTCTTCTCTGCCCTGTATTATTTTATGAGCTGGGGTTGTGGGTGTGTTTCAGGACTGTTTACTGGGATCTGCACGCTGTCTGCTCTTCCAGTGTCCTCTGCTCACCTTCTCCGGCTCGACCCGTTTCAGGATCCGAGCACACTTGTGGAACAGTACTTTCATTGAGGTGAACCATTATTTTTAACACTGACACAGTAGGGCAGATAATGAGAGATTATATTTGTATGACATATCTTTATTGAGTTTTGCAAGGTTTTTCAAAAACAAAACAAAAAACCTTACAACAATCGTACCCCATCCTATCCTAGACCGGTTTTAATAAAAATGACATAAAATAAAGCAAACCAAAACAAATAATAAAGATAATGGTAATGTTATTTCTTATAACTTCACACATCCAAAGCCTCATAAATATTTCCATTTTTAACAAAGTCAAAAAACACCTCCCAGAAATTCCAGAATTTAGAGAGTCTCTTTCTTATAACATATGTAAGCTTAAGAAGCAAACAAGTTATTAGATTATTAAGCCATTTGTACAATGGTAGGGCAACTAGTATTTTTCCAGCACAGGGCAATAGAGCGTCTTGCTTGAATTAGACATACATTTACTAGCTTTCTTTCTTTAGTAGGTAAGGAGCAACCCTCTTCATACATACTCAGTACACATAATAAAGGACATAAAGGAATTGGGGAAGAGGTGAATTGAGAAACGTATTGAGATAACCCAACCCAACCCAACATTTCTGTGCTTCTTCACATTCCTATACACAGTGAAAAAATGTACCTCGAAACTTATTACATTTAAACAAATATCTGGTATATTAGGGTTACATTTATTTAATCTTACTGTGGTTATATAAGTTCTCATTACCCAATTATATTGTAAAAGTTTGTGCATTCAAACAAATTGTGCTCCAATCTTCTATTGAAATATCAATATTCAAATCTTGGATCCATGCTTGTCATCTGTTCTCAGAGCTTTCTTTCTTTCTTCATGGTTTTCTCTTAGTATGTTATATAATTTGGAAATCCTCCCTTTAATGCAGCAATCTTGAAATGTAAATGTTTCCAAAATCGACAGAGGGGGTAGTTGAGTAGACTTTTTACAACATGTCAAAACAAAACTCCTGAGTTGAAAATATTTCAAAAAGTGTTTTTGAGGTATGAAAAATTTTTCTACAAGATTATCAAATGACATTAAATTATTATCTTCATACAATTTTTTCATTCTCATCAGGCCTTTTTCCATCCACAATTTAAAGCCCCTAAAAGGATCCCCAGATAGAGAAAAACAGGAAAGCTCTAGGAGGTCTCCAAGATATTTATGGGCTTCATACTGTCATGCTGTGGCTTTGTAGTGCACTCTAGCTTCCTCAGTGAGCAGAAAAGGGCACAGAGGTTCCATTGAACTGCATGAACATTTAATGATAAACTCTGGGAACAAGATATAAAGGAAAGTGCTGAGAGCAAGGCAGAACACATACACTTACAAACATCAACATTAACAACACACGAAGAACAAAAGATCAGGTATGGTTTAAATACAGATACTAATCAAATGATAATATGGGACACCTGGGGATTCACGCCTGGGGAAGGATAAACATTGATGATGGGGTGGAGTCACAAACCAGGTAGAACACGAGGATACAGAATGAAAACAAAACACAAAAGCATGTGGAACAGATCAACATAAAACACAGCATGACAGCAGTCGTGGTCTAATGGATAGGGAGTTGGACTTCTAAGCCAAAGGTTGTGTGGTTATTCACTAACCCCACCCACAAGTATATTCATGTTGATCATGTTTATTCTTCCCATTAAAGAAAGAGGCAATGTCGTCCATCTGTAAGTATCTTCAGATAGTTTAGATAAAAAGGGCTCATAATTAGCAGAACTTTAAAGGTTATTTTAATTCCTAGATCAAAATCATTTACGAATGGATGTTTCACCTTTGGATTTAATCTCTCTTGTTCATTGAGAAACATAACTGAGGACTTACCTTTATTTATTCTAAATTCCAAACCGGCCAATAAGCCATAACAGGGAAGGTATAGATTTTCTAAGTTCTAACAGAAATACAATAGCATCAATTGCAGTAGGCTCCATATCTAGTACAAAAAGTAAGGGAGAGAGTGGTGAGCCTTGCCTTGTTACCCTGACTAAGTTTAAATGAAGGAGAGATTATACTGTTAGTGAGTACCTTTGCGGAGGAATCAACTAAGAGAATTGTTCATCCATTTGCGGAAAATATCCACAAAAAATATACCCCAGGTATTAATAACACCTCCATTAAGTAAGGCCATTCTAATCTGTCAAATGCATTTTCGGCCTAAAGTGACAGAATGGCCGTATCAGGGGTTTCAGCTCCCATATGCACTAGATTCAGTACTCTTCTAACATTGTGAAACCCTTGACAGTTTTTAATAAAGCCATTTTGATCTATATGTATTAACTCAGATAGAACACTCTCAAGCCTCATTGCCAATGCTTTAGCTATAATTTAGGCATCTACATTTAAGAGCGATATTGGTCTAAATGAATCACATTCCACTGGTGAATTTCCTGGCTTTAAAATAAGGGCGTTTCTCATCGATGGAGGGAGATAACCTTGTTGAAATGCTTCTAAATATGCATCTAGTAAAAGGTGATATTTGCTTTTCTTTAAATTCCTTATAAATGTCAATTGAAATTGAATTGATATTAAATAGAGAGGGTATTAATATTCTAATGAGATCAAAATAAAGTGTTACTGAAACGATATATTAATGAAGTGGGAGAATGGTCTGGTAAAACAGCACTGTGATATACACGGCTCTTAATGTTAGGAAGTAAAGAGATTGAAATTAGGAAGTAATCTGTATGTGAGGAGGATTAAATGAAGAAAAACAAGAATATTCCTTTTTGGAAGGATTCAATGTTCTCCAGGGGTCACACAAATTTAAATATTTTATAAATGGTATAATTTTTTTCTGCTTTGAGAATGAGAACCATTCAGTCCAGAGGAGCAGTCAAGCAATGGATCCAGAGCACAGTTAAAGTCATCTGCTATTATAGTTTCACCTGGAAGAGAGGCTAGCAATATAAAAAGATTTTCAAAAAACACTGGATTATCCTCATTTGGGCCATAAATATTAACCCAATTGATAACTTTACTCATATAGGATCCTTGAACTATCAAATATCTACCAGCCTTGTTTGTAATGCTATTATTTACCACAAAGGGTGGAGATTTGTGGATCAACAGCATGACCCTCGAGAATGAGAAGAATAACATGAAGCCAAAACCTGACTTGGCCACCTTCTTTGAACCTTCACCAAGTCCTCTTTGAGTAGATGAGTTTCTGAAAAATACTATGGAAGGTTCCTGTTGTTTAATTCTTGTCATAACTTGCTTAAGCTAAACTATTTTGATCATCCCTCTAACATTCCAAGAGGTGAGCTTCAGATTATTTTGTGTGATTTTCTGTAAATTAGAACAGATTGTACATCTTTATATGCATACATATTTAGCAAATAATATTTTGATGTGGAAGTTAACCAAAAAATCTGAAGAAAATGGTCTAAAACAGACCAAAACAATAACTTAAAAACCTGCCATGAACAGTTTACCATATCTGCCCACCCAAGCACGACAGCTTGATCCCCATGTTCCACCCACCTAAACATTTCAGGATATAGTTATGTCCCAACTCTGATCCAATATCAAAAGTAGAACTAAGAGAACAAACATTAACTGAAATTATGTGAAGCTCCTGGCATTAGACTGTGACTTTATGGATATTTCCCCCATGGAGGTCAAATTACAATATATATTGGATCTCTTTTAAGGGAGAAAATAGTACGTCTAGTTTACTTATTTCCTAGCACATAGTTTACTACCGTTACAGCGATAATAAGAACCAATCTATATAAAACAAATAACAAGAAATCTGCATATCAAAAGTGAACAGCAACCCAATATGATGAGCGTATTTTAGATCTTCTTCTGGACCTTCATGGTTAACCGGCACTCTTTATTCCTTGTATGAACCTTTCAGCATCCGTCGGGTCTTCAAACTCGCGGCTCTGCCTATCAGCTGTAAGACGTAGCTTGGCTGTTCAAGGATCACAGTCTCTGTTTAACAACGTCAAATCGCCTTCTCTGTCGAAGTAACTCCGCCGATAAGTCCAGGAAAAACTTGATCTCTTGTTCACCATGCATAATTTTGCCTTGTAGCAAAATGAATGTTGAAAGTTGAGAAACTATATGATCAGCACTCTTGGGGAAGATCGATTGGATTGTGGCCTGCTTGGTAATCTGTGCGCTCTCTCAATAACTGGGGGATTAGGGAAGTTTTCGGGACCCAGGATTTCAAGCAGCCATTTTTTCCTCTCTGAACTAACCGTGTCATCTTCAGTATGTTGGCAAAACGTTGTTCGGCCATATCCATCCGTCCAGAGAACTCTCTTATATCCTTTTTAACATCCTGAATTGCGTTTAGAACTCTGTCACGTTTAGTGGCAAAATCACTTCTCATAGGGTCAAGTTTTCCAATCACATCTAACTTTTGGCAAGACCTCTTTCTGAGGTAGGCTGCGTACCGTATCTGATGAGTTAGTGCTGTTGGCATCCTCTTCAGCGTCACGTTGCATCGGAGGAGAGTCCAATTTTAGCTTATCTTTGCCTATTTTTGAGGGCATTTTTGAGGGACTGTTGAATCACCTCGAAGAGTTAATAAAACAAAAAAGACTCGTTACAGTGAATGTCTAAGAGTTACTTCGACAGAGAAGGTGATTTGATGTTGTTAAACAGAGACTGTGATCCTTGAACATTAACATTATGGACTAGTTTAGCCAGCCAAGCTACGTCGTCTTACAGTTGATGGGTCTGAGTCTGAAGACCCGCCTATTTAAATCCTGAATAAGAGGATGATACTCAGGATTTAAAATGAACAACGCCAGGAGCTCACAGAAATGCGTGCGCTTAGATATTTACTGTATGTTATGAGAGTTATATTCTAAAGTTGCACACACATTCACAGTTAACTTCAGACAGGAAAAATCTAAATCTGTGTTTAAATCTGATACACTAACTCAAATTTTACTAGTATGCTCATTTAACTTTTCATTTAAATTGCTCTTTTGAACTTTCTGTTCACTGAAGAATACTGAATTAACGGCTTGCAGAACACACACAGAGCTGTGGGAAGCCAGTGGTTATTCACTCCCACCACCCACAATCCCTGCCAGACCTGGGACTCAAACCCACAACCTTTGGGTTACAAGTCCAACTCCCTGTCCATTAGGCCATGACTGCCCTGTCAGGAGCACGTGAACCATGCTGAAAATACAGCTGAACACCACAGAAATAAATTACACTTTAACACCTATTCACAGACTTTTACCGAATTAATAACAAATAAATGCAACCTTGTTGAGCATCAATCATCATATACTATAATCATTTAAACTGCTGTTTCATGAGTAATGTAATGCAGTATTGCAAGCAGCTGGCTTCCCAGCGGACAGTAGTCAAGCAATCAGGTGAGCGCGAGACATTTATTGACAATACAACAAGATACATAGACTGGCTGGCAAAAGTGTAGAGACTACAACATACAACCATTGACTGACACTGAACAGTTCACAAACGTAATCAAGGACAATAATATAAGACACCTGGGACACATGGCTGGCAGGGGGAGAAACACTAATGAGATAGGCGGGGTTGACGAACAAGGCATGACACGTGAAGACAGAATCAAAACAAAACAAAAACAGAGAAGCACAGGTAACAGCATTACTGGGTTGCTGCAATTTTAACGAAATAGTAAGTTCATCTGATATTCTGGTGTATTTGTGGGTTGTTTTATCAGCTCATATCCAATTCGACAGCAGACGCAGAACTTCCTGTACAGTGTTCACTTTCTGTCCATTAGGAGTTTTCATCTGTCAGTGCTGTGGAGCTGCTGGTCAGAGCCAACATCACCATTAAGTCCAACATTAGACATCTGGTGCTGAAGGACTCTGCTACACAGGTCAGAGAGCACACACTGGTGATCATACACTCTCACATCTGGGCATGTTGGGGTTAGTGTATTCTTTACTGTGAGTGTGTGTGCAGGTGTCAGTGATGATTTACCCAGAGCATGGCCTCTCGGTGCAGCACAGCATCCCGTGGTGGATCATTCTCATTGCCATTCTAGCTGGAATTATTGTTCTGGCTCTGCTAGTGTGTTTACTGTGGAAGGTAAGTGTGCACCAGACTAACTTAACAATCATGTTTTACTGCAGTCGAACTGAAACCACATAACCTTTACCCATTGCCTTGGTGATTTATGACTGCTGTCATGGTGAATGTCCAAATGAATATAATTTGGCAGGTTGCTGTCTGATTAATCTGTGTTTGATTACCGTTTTTTCCTTCCATTTATGTGTTCAGAGCAGGGGTAGGTTCTGGAGCGCTAGATTTTAGCTCTGACCCTGAAAACCTCACCTGCCTGTAGCACTAGTAATCCTGAAGACTAGCTGTGATTTAGATGTGTTTGACTGGGCTCGGAGCTAAACTCTAGATGACTACACCTGGTATAGAGTAAAGCTGTGGCTCTGCAGTGGTCAGATTAAACGTCTTTCACTTTATGAAGCATTGGAAATGTGGTTCTAAAAAGTCAGTCTGCTGCCATTTAAAGGCATAAAAATGAACCCACAGTAAAAATGTACTCACTGTCATGTTGTTCCCAAACTCTTTTCCAACCAAAGAAAATTATTTAAGGCAGTGTTGTAAATGAATGTATTATGAAAGCAGTATGTATGACTAGCTACTGTATATGATAGGAGGAGAGCTCCATTCACTCATCTAATGTGAATAGGGATGTAACGGTATAAAAATTCCACGGTACGGTAATATCTCGGTATGAATGGCACAGTACGGTATTTATTGAATCATTTACATAAACAACTAAACTAATTAGAAACAAAAGTGCCAGAAATGTTCATTAAACAGTTTACATGAACACTGAACATATCAATGACACACACATTAGCCATCTCTCTGTAAACCTTGAAACAGGAACTTCAATATCAATTTGCATATTTATTACATCAGTGTGTCATATTATCTTGCTTCTCTGTGTTCACATAATGTTATTCAATGCACCCTTATTCTCAGTATAACTGTTTTCACTGATGTATTTAATGGTTTCTGTTGTCAGAAAAACAGAATGAATATGAAATAGTGACTGAAATGCATTATAAGGCCTACTGGAGTAGCTCTACCTTACAAGATGTTAATCTAGATTAAAATCCTTATGCATAATCGTTTATAATTTTATAATTATATTCATAATTTATAATAATGAAACCAAGTAGACGATGGCTATGCTGTGACTTTGGCTCTATTTGCATGTCAAATAGAGTTAGAAGCAACATAATATCTATTTTAACTGAAAGCCCTGCTTCTCTCAGCCTCTCTCAGAACAGAACAGACGCAGAGAGAGGTGCTCACATGGCAGCACCGGCGGAGACTCGCTGAGATTTGTCCAGGAAGTCTCTAGAATTGTCGCTAGTCGCTTTTAGGGAAACATGTCGCCAAGGGGGCCTGAATAGTTGCTAAATATAGAGACAAAGTCGCAAAGTTGGCAACACTGATCTGTAGCCACAACAGACCGTAAAGAATGATGGGCACGCTTGGGCTGATGGGAATTGTAGTTCCCGCTACCTCCCGTTCGCTCCATTCGCCTGAGCAAACTTTTCTCAACAGACCTATTGTTTCATCGAATCATGCAACCATGGTATTATCGGAAAAAATGTATATTGTGGGAACGATGGTATTTACAATAAATGTGAATAGGGACGTCAAGCTTCCTTGGCACCATGATTAACTGACATTTACATCAAATCTGGTCATACAAAAGATGTCAAAATTATTATTCATGAGTGTGCATCTACGTAAAGTGATCACCAACTATACAACGTCAGAATATTTCCTTTCTAATTCTTTAACCACACATTGCTACTTCCTCCTGTCTTCTTCTGTCTGTACCTACATCTGTTTGCATCTGTTTCTGTCATATATTTCCATCTGGTGGAGCAGTGTGGTTTTTTCAAGCGCACGGAGAGACAGCCTCACTATGAAACCGAGTATTACCGTGCTGAACTACAGATGCAGCCATCCGATGCAGAGAGAAAGCAGGCCACTGAACTTCACTAAGAGCCTCATCCAGCCTGATCTACCTCCAGCACATCTGCCATGTGGTACACAGTGTGCTGCTGTGCTGTGGCGTTCCAAACTAAATGTGTCATGTCATGATAAATAGTATTTGAATAGTAATTGGCATGCCTAACAAGAGTTTAACATCTGTGATATAATGTGATTCACTGTCACTGAAGCATCTTAGAGACTAGGCCCCGGCGCTGGGGAATCCCTCCCTAGGAAATGGATTTAGCTTGCATGTTTACGGAATTACATTTTGTAAATAACTGTTAATAGCAGTGGTTGAACATGTAATTAATTTCCTATAACAATAGAGTCAAAAGTTAAGCAAATGAGCTAATTAAAGAACACTGATCATTTCCATAGTTAGTGTAAAGTCAAGTCACTTTTTTTAATTTATTTTTTAATTAAGTCACAAACAAGCAGAAGCTGTGATAATCAAGAACAAGTGACATTAAATACCAATAAATTGACCATTATAAACCTTAGTATATTGCCTTGCATGTTTTATTCTAATTGAATACATTTTGCATCTGAGAGTGAAACTCAAACAAATGCATATGCAAAAACAACTCTCTGCAACATTACAGCCGCCTTAAAAAATGAAAGCCTGCAGTTGATTGAAGATTAAGGATGATGGAAATCTGCTTTGTATTCAGTGCATTCGAGTGTAACACAGACTGATGATTAGGACCATATAGGATTACATCTACATCTTGACTGAATACATTTTGATAAAAGGATGTGCAAAATATTAGATGTGAGTAACAGTGTCTACACTGGACATGAGCAGCGACAAACTACAAGAGAACCTATTCTGCAGTCTAGACTGCAGCACGGCAAATTCCTGACAGAAAACAAGTGGTGCGTTCTATTTAGGACGTATTGACACAAGTTTCAAATGATTTTCAACGATCGCTTTGTCGCGTCCAGTGTAGAATGACTTCAACTGTTGTGTGTCGTGTTTGGTGTAATCACGGTGCAAGAGTTTAGCTTGTGTGAGAAAGGCATCAGAAGATGATATGATAAGCAGTATTTGTCGAGCGCTAACTTTATCACACTGAAAATAACAGTTAAAAAGAGTTTGAAGCTGAAATAGACCAAGCATGATGAAAATTAATGTTTTGCTACACCTGCCAGTGGAGTGCATAGTTATTATAATAATGAAATGGAAGTTTAAACTTTAGAATAACCGGTAAAATATCTCTTCCAATGATTTTAACCTGGTAATTAAACACACACCATGGGTCTCAGTGTGATTTCTTTCGTTTTGTGCTCTTTTACAGTGTGGTTTCTTCCAAAGAGTTCATCATAAAGATAAAGTGCCCCAGTATAAGGCTGTGAAGATCCAACGGCAAGAGACACAATTTCAGGAGAAGACTTTTATTTTGCACAAAAAACAATGGGCTACCCACTGGAGTGATGGGGCAATCTAATATGCGTCGTTTGGTCTTCAGCAACTTGGACGCTGACCAGAGACTCCAGTAGACTCTCACTGAACTTAAACATACGCTGCTACACATTTCTATTCAGTTTCTTTAAGTTAAGCATTTTTTCATTGCTATGCAGATTAAAAGAAGATTTCAGAAGGACAGCTGGATCTAGCTGGAGATAGGCAGAATGGAAATGGAAATATATGCACCTAGTATTAAGGGTGCTGTATGTAAGTTTTTGATATTAAAGCATAAAAACACCATAATACATTTTGGTTTGTGAAACCCACCCGCTGCTAGTTTATCTAATTGTATTTTGGCACCCCAGGTTGCCAGTTGACAGAAAACACAGTGTATTTAGTGTTCACAGTGTTCTTGTTCATGCTGGTGTCGTTAATCTGGCAACCTGCATGTGTGTCAAGTCTGAGGAGTAGTGGCCAAGTGAAAGAAAAAAACAAATTTAATTTAGACCGCAATATCTAGTTCAACCACTAGATCAATTCTACATGCAGCACCTTTAAAAACAACTATTTAATGAATTAATGTTGAATTCAGTGTAATGGTGTTTGTGAACTTAAAAGAGCTCTCGTCCTGTTTCACTACAGTTCGCCTTAAGAACTTCGAAACATTTGAATACTGAAATATATTTGAAGAGTCTTTATATTGTCACAAATCTTGAGAATGGCCTTTCATCTGCTTGCACTGTTACTGTTACATTTCCCATGTTTCATTTCACTAATTACATTCTCACCTGCAGCCAGTTACACAGACTATAAAAAAAGTCTCAATCCACAATTAAATGCAGAGTATTGTTTGTGTTTATCCCTCTCCTAGAGTTAGCATCTTTACAAAGCCCTCTGGAATATGTGCGTCATTGTTTGACCCATGCTGGACTACTGTTTTGTCTGGCCCTCAACACACCTGTGTGCCATTGTCTGACCTTTGCCTGTGTTTTGACCTTGTTTTATAATAAAGCTTTGCAGATGGGTCTGCACGTCTCTCGTCTCGTTCTCCCTATTACAGCTATCATACTACGAACATGATAAAGTTTTCAATTCGCAAAAAAGTTGGCACGCATCATCCAAAGACCCTTTTTTAAAAAAAGCTTAATGTGAATAGGGAATATTAAGTTAATGTTTGAAATAAAAATGCTGAAATTATTCTGCAATTGCAATTGTTCTGTCCTCTTGGGAAGCAGTCTGTTGATCAGTTAAATGTAGTTTCTGTCCTTTCTAGGATGCAGATTAATCCGGCCTAGTAACTGGTTTCTGGAAAGAGAAGAGAGAGTTGTGTTGTGTGTTGGGTGCCTCACACAGCTTATCTGGCCGCGGGCTAAGTGCTTGCAGCTGGGGTTGATGAGCTGTTGATGAGCTCTGCCGGTGATCCCTCATTGGTAACCAGGACAACGCTGATCAGTAATCGGGACGCTCGTCACAATATTTACACATGCAAACAATTTTATAAAGTTTTATATTCTTTTTACAGCCAAGCCTGCTTGTTGTATAACAGAGATTAAAGGGCACCTATTATGCAAAATTCACTTTCATATGTTGTTTTGACAGAAATGTTTGTAGGCATTGTGTGTAAACAACCAATGATATATAATAATAAAAATCTCTGTATATCATGATTAGCTTCTCATTGTGTGACATCACAATTTACAAGCCCCACCCATGTTAGTTGATTGACACTGGGAGAGAGACACCAATAATCTTCTCTGTTGCTCTCACTATGCGTTGTAGGGTTTTGAGGCAGGATGCATTACAGGCTCCAAACCACACAGTGATGCAGCTCGACAGGATGCTCTCGATGGTGTTTCTGTAGAAGGTGTGCATGATGGGGGCTGGTGCTCTTGCTCTTCTTAGTTTGCAGGGGAAGAAGAGATGCTGCTGTGATTTCTTGGCCAGTGCAGTGGTGTTGTTTGTCCAGGAGAGATCCTGGAACTGGGTGCTGCTCACTCTCTCCACAGAAGCACCGTTGATGGTCAGAGGAGCATGCTGAGTGTGCGCTCTTCTGAAGTCCACAACAATCTTCTTCGTCTTCTCTACATTCAGAGAGAGATTATTGTCAATGCACCACGTGGCTCACCTCGCTTCTGTAGTTGGTCTCATCCCTGTTGCTAATGAGACCTACCATAGTCGTGTCATCTGCAAACTTGATGAACAGGTTGGAGCTGTGTGATGGTGTGCAGTCGTGGGTCAGCAGAGTGAAGAGGAGGCTCAACACACATCCCTGTGGGGCCCCTGTGTTTAAAAAGATGGTGCTAGATATGTTGCTGCCGACCCGTACTGCTTGTGGTCTTCCGGTGAGGAAATCTAACAGCCAGTTACACAGTGAGGTGTTGAGCCCCAGCTGGAGTTTTTGAGTGAGCTGTTGGGGTATTATAGTTGTACTGAGGTCAGATGAATGACAGCAGCAACAACCAATTAGAATGAGGTACCTCCTTATTTAATGGACGATTGGTTGCTCCCTGGGATGCGTCAAGTCCTATTTCCCCCCTACCTTTCGTTTCAATGTTTGTTGCGGCTGTGTCACGAGTCGCGCCTCTGTGGCTCTCTCCGGACGGCAACAGCGGGAACCTTCGCCGGAGTTCTAGTTTCCCCCCG
>JAUYWG010000045.1:574072-584074 GCA_034779775.1 Enteromius afrohamiltoni
TTATCCTCCCCCTTGACACATGGCCTTTCCCTTGTGTCAATTTACAATAATGCAAAAAGAAGTGTTTGGGTAAACACGTCATTCACCACTTAACAGCCAGACGTTTTATCCATTGCTCCGTCTCTGCTCCTGTAGCAAGTGTCTGCATACTCTGTAAAGATAAGGAATTGTTTTCATTAGTTTGTGTGATATTAAAGTGCATTCTGGCTCCTTTTCCTCTGTGTCTTGAGCAGCTGTCTTCGCTGCTACATCTGCTCTTGTGTTACCTAGAGAAACAGATTCTTTTTGTTAATGTAAGCTGCACATTTGCATCTCTTCTGGTAGCAAGATAGCTTTGAACAGTTCTGCCACTAAATGGGCATTTAAAAAAATTCTTGGATGGCCATCAGATTTCAAAATCTTGCAATATTGCCGAAACCTCAGGATAGCTCAGTCTATCACCACAGACTGACGAGAGTTCAGTCTATCACCCCAGACCGACGAGGGCTCAGTCTATCACCCCAGACCGATGAGGGCTCAGTCTATCACCCCAGACTGACAAGGGTTGAAAGCGTTCTGCTTTCATTTGTTACCAGGACAGTCAGTAAACAGTATGGTTCGTTCCCCCCTCCCTTTTGTATATTATTTTTCCCAAAAGACCAAAAGGAATATTTAATACAATTTGCTTCTTACCGAGAGGTCCCTCTTCCCTCAAAGCTTATCGGGGTTAGGGCTGTGACTTCTAAGTCCAGGATTGCAGGTCACCGTCCACTCTCAGGTACGGAAGGCACATCCAAGGAATCCCATCCTCGTCGCCAAATTGTCGTGGCAAAAATTCAGAGGCTCTCAATCAAGAAGACAAATTGAGCAATTGCTTTTTAAAGGTTTATTTCTTATAAGAAAGGTTCACAGTCAAACAGAAGAAAGCTCCCTGCTGAGTGTGATCAAGGAGGGGAACACTCACTCCTCTTTATATCTCTTAGCACACACCCAAGGTTACAGAAACTGAGCACATGTGACAGACATGACAGAGTCTGGTGACGTGGTGGAGAATATTCTGTTGCCTTCAACATCTTCCAGCATGACCAGTTTGGCAGTGGGTCAGTAATGGTGTGGGGTGGCATTTCTTTGGAGGGGAACACAGCCCTCCATGTGCTCGCCAGAGGTAGCCTGACTGCTATTAGGTACCGAGATGAGATCCTCAGACCCCTTGTTAGACCATATGCTTGGGTTCCTACTAATGCAAAACAATGCTAGACCTCATGTGGCTGGAGTGTGTCAGCATTTTCTGCAAGGCGAAGGCATAGATGCTATGGACTGGCCTGCCTGTTCCCCAGACCTGAATCCAATTGAGCACATCTGGGACATCATGTCTCGCTTCATCCACCAATGCCACATTGCACCACAGACTGTTCAGGAGTTGGCGGATGCTTTAGTCCAGGTCTGGGAAGAGACCATTTGTCACCTCATCAGGAGCATGCCCAGGTGTTGTAGGGAGGTTATACAGGCACATGGAGGCCACACACACTACTGAGCCTCATTTTGACTTGTTTTAAGGACATTATGTCAAAGTTGGATCAGCCTGTAGAGTGTTTTTCCACTTCAATTTTGAGTGTGACTTCAAATCCAGACCTCCATGGGTTAATAAATTTCCATTGATAATTTTTGTGTGATTTTTTTGTCAGCATATTCAACTAGGTAAAGAACAAAGTATTTAATAAGAATATTTAATTCATTGAGATCTAGGATGTGTGAAGTCCTGGTGCTGGGTGAGGGCAATCAGTCACAAAACTGTCTAGGGTAGAGAGAAAAGGGTTAGTCAGTGTCTCTGTAAGAGCGGATAGTGTTTCCCCCTGTGCTTGCAGCGGCGTGCTCTCTTAAGGTCTCTCTGGATCTGCTTCATTGCCAGGGCATTGTTGACGAGTGCTCGGGCGGCATGCCACAATATTGTGGCGGGAAACCCCATAGGACATCAGCGTTGTCCTGGTTAATCATCAGGAACACCTGGACCTCATCATTGCGGGCCAATTGGTCACGGTCAACGGCAGATAAAAGAGGAGGAAACCGAGCATTCTGGGAGACGCATCTCCATGCTGCCTAAAGCTAATGATTCCTGTGTCTCTCTCTCTTACCAGAGTACTCGCCGTGACCGCTTGGCCCTGCCACCTCACTCTCCAAGGAAGAGCACCGCCTCGAGGAAAAGGAAAAGGATTCACCGCAGCACTCACCTGACATCTCACCGCACCGGCAAAGTCACTTCTTCTCACTTTCAGTTACTTCTGTTAATAAAATCCACCCTTCGGGGGCCGATTGGTTACGGCTCATGGAACACTGGCCGCTGGAGGATGAGCCCACTGCAAGAGAGGTAGCAGAGTGCGTGGTGGTCGATAGGCTCCTTTGCTCGCTGCCCTGGCCGATACGGCAGGCTGCCGGCATGAGAGGACCACAGACCCTGCAACAACTCGTGGAAGCCATCGAGCTGGTGGACACTACCTACCACCAAGAGGCGGGGGAGAGAGCGCTGTCTTATCCCCGAAGGGTGGTGCAGAAGCGACACCCGCTGGAGGGTACCCACCAGCCATTACAGCAGCCGTTCAGCCCCTGCGATGAGCCAATGCCCACCGACCCGCCCGTTCCACCGACGAAAGCATGGATGGCTGGTTGTGTGGTACATCAAGAGATGCACTGTCTGACATCATCCTACGGGCACACCAAGCTTATGCTGCTGCCTACATAGATGACATTGTAATCCACCCTGAGGCATGGGTGGACCACGCAACCCCCGCAAATGCCACCTTGCCATGTCAGAGGCCCAGTACCTGGGTTTCACAGTAGGACGCGGCCTTGGTGAAGCCTCAAGTGAAGAAAGTCCAGACTTGATGGAAGAAAGTCCAGGTGATAAAAGCTCCTCGGATGGCCTCTCTCGGATCTGGGCAGCATATACAGGTCTGTCAGGGGTCACTCCCAACCCACACCCTATATCCCCTCTTTTGCCGATCCACCGGGAGCAGGACAACGCTTAGGTAGGGGGATTGTGGCGGGACTCCGTAAGACATCAGCGTTGCCCTGGTTAATCATCAGGAACACCTGGACCTCGTCATCACGGGCCAATCAGTCACGGGCAACTCCAGATAAAAGAGGAGGAAAACGAGCATTCTGGGAGACGAATCTCCATGCTGCCTAAAGCTAATGATTCCCTTGTCTCTCTCTTTTACCAGAGTACTCACTGTGACAGCTTGGCCCTGCCACCTCACTCACCAAGGAAGAGCACCGTCTCACAGATCACCATTTACGGTGAAGAGGAAAAGGATTCACCGCAGCACTCACCTGATGTCTCACTGCAATCTTCTCACTTTCAGTTACTTCTGTTAATAAAATCAAGCCTTCAGGGGTTAAACACAGTGCCCTTGTCGTGTTGTCTTTCGCTGTTGGTCACAATATATATATTTATATTTTTGGTTCAATTATATTATGTGTATATATATATATATACATATACATAATAGATGCATCAGTTCTCCAGTCACTCTAGTCAGTTTGTAACTTGGTTTTGCTTGATTAGTGTACCCCAGTTTTGTTATCTTGTTAAGCTTGTTAGCCCCCTATGTGTATATAGCCCTTGAGTTTCTCTGTTGTTGATTATTATTGTTTCAAGACTGAGGCGAAACAGGATTACAGCCTCCTGCTACTACCTGGTACTACTTAATAATCTTACAGTTACCATTATATATATACAAATAACCATTGTTTGACTTCCAACAATCAAATAATTTCATATTGTATATGGAAAAGCTTACATTCAGTGGATTACATTGATTTTGTGAGAGGAGAATATGATAGCTGTAATGATGGATCAGGGACGTTTGGATCCATGTGCGGTATTTTTATTGTGCAATCCAGTTCCAGTAACAAAGTCCAGGCAGTTTTCAGGGCAGGCAGCAAGGTTCGTGGTCATAGAGGCAGAGCAGGGTCATACACGGGTAGTCCAACACAGGGTTTAAAGAGCGCTCGGAATTGATGCATAGCAAGCAATACTCGCGATGTGTTTGCCAAAACCGTCCGTATTTATAGTCCCGAATTTGGCGCGAACTAGCGCTGAACAGTTCCGGGTACGTATGAAAAAAGGGTCCGGATGGAACTAAAACTGGTCTGGCCCGGCGTCGTGGACGTCCCCGCGGTCGGGGTCTGGGTCTTTCCGGGTAGTCCTTGTGAAACCCTTCAATCAGGGTCGGATCTAGTATGTCCTGAGCATTCACCCAGGATCGCTCCTCTGGACCATATCCCAGCCAGTCGATGAGGTATTGCATAGTACGACCCCGACGCCGCGAGTCCAGGATGTCGCAGACCCGATAGGCCTCCTCACCGTCGATTATCAGGGGAGGGTTGTCGGCAGCTGCAGCCTCGTCCTGGTCCCTCGAGTTGACAGCCATACCCATTGCCCTGGTTGGTAAGTGGGGCCTGGTCTTCGATGGCGGTTGGCCTGCTCCTGTTCTCGGCGGATGGCCCTGGCCAGGTGTCTGTGTGCTGTGTTCAATGTTTCCTCACTACGTTGTAGCCAAGTGTTGACTGCTGGGAGTTGGGTAGGCTCACCGAACCATGGTAACAAGGGTGGTTGGAACCCCAGTACAACTGCGGAGCGAGTTCTGGGCGTATTCAGCCCATACAAAATACTTGCTCCAATCCTCCTGATTCTTATGGCAATAGGTGCGCAGGAACCTGGTGAGTTCTTGATTTAGTCGCTCAGCCTGTCCATTGGCCTGCGGGTGATAGGCTGAGGTTAGACTAACATTTATGTTGAGCTGTGTGCAGAAAGCGTGCCACACCCTTGAGGTAAATTGAGGTCTCCAATCAGTCACGATGTCTTCAGGGAGACTGTAATACCTGAAAACTTGGTCCACCAAGACCTCAGCAGTCTCCCAGGCAGTGAGTAGCTTGATTATGGGTACAAAGCGGCAGACCTTGGAGAAGCGGTCCACAATGGTTAGTATTGTGGTAAAACGGTTGGAGGGTGGCAGATCTGTTACGAAGTCCATAGCAATATGGGACCATGGTCTTTCTGGTATGGGGAGTGGTTGTAGGAGTCCGGCTGGACGTTGTCATGGGGATTTAACCATGTTACAGGTGGGACAGCTCTGAACAAACTGGCGAACGTCTTGGTTGAGGGTGGTCCACCAGTAGCGATTGGTTAGGAGATCTGTAGTGGCTGTGATGCCCTGGTGACCAGAACTAGGGGCGTCGTGTACCAGCTGGAGCAGACGTTTTCTGAGAGGCTTGGGTACGTACAGGCGCCCTTCCGGACAGTTGATGGGTGGTGGCACAGGCACAGTCTCTCACGCAGGCGGCGATCATGCTCCTCTTGTGTCAGGTGCGTGAACCTGACCTGCATCGGCTCCACCAAACTGGTAGATGAAGGTGGGAGGTAGGCCCGAGTAGGACGTCTTCCTCGGCGGGTTCTCATCAGGTTGTCGATGGATATAGCCAAGCTCATGTATTCCTCCAAGGAGCGCCCCTCATTGCGGCAGGCCAGCTCCGCCTGAAGCTCGTCGGTTAACGCCGGGCGGTATATTGTCTTTAGGGGTGCCGTGCCCCAGCCCGTTTGAGCAGCTAGCGTCCTGAATGACAGCGTAAAATCAGCAGCTGATGAATTGCCCTGCCTGAGTGTCATCAGTTCATCCTCGGGAGCCCGGCCGCCGGTTGAGTGTTCGAAGACAGCCCGGAACTGCTGGAGGAAGTCGTGGAACGAAGGGTAGGTCATCTGGCATCCATCCCAGGTCGCTGTGGCCCAATCCAGTGCCCTTCCCGTCAGCAATGAACATACGAACGCTACCTTGCTGTCATCCGTCGGGTAGCATTGAGGTTGTTGACTAATGAAATTAATTAAACTTATCCGGCAGCGAGAGGCGAGTCAAGATGGCGGCCGGAGATACCGCTGCGGCTGGTGGTGGAGGTGCGCTTGGGGTTATGCTGGTGCTGATTCCGGGGGTGGCTTGGCTGGCGATGAGCGCCCGCATGGATCGGAGCAGCTCATCAGTCATGGCGGTCAGCTTCTTGAGCTGCTGATGGTGAGACAGTAAGACAGAAGCCTGATGTATTACCTCCTGAGTGATTTGCTGAACAGCCACTGGATCCTGTTTAGGCGAAGTATTCTGTAATGACGGATCAGGGACGTTTGGATCCATGTGTGGTATTTTTACTGTGCAACAAGCAGGCAGCATGAGATAACAGATCAACAAGGGGAAAAGTTCAAAACACGGTTAACAGGGCTTACACAGAGAATCCAGTTCAGTAACAAAGTCCAGGCAGTTTTCAGGGCAGGTAGCAAGGTTCGTGGTCGTAGAGGCAGAGCAGGGTCATACACGGGTAGTCCAACACAGGGTTTAAAGAGCGCTCGGAATTGATGCATAGCAAGCAATACTTTGCGATGTGTTTGCCAAAACCGTCCGTATTTATAGTACTGAATTTGGCGTGAACTGGCACTGCACAGTTCCGGGTACGTATGAAAACAGGGTCTGGGCGGAACTACAATTCGGGTGAAGGTTCCCGCTGGCGCCGTTCAGCTTGAGCCACAGAGGCGCGGCTTGTAACAATAGCAATGTGTAAGTTTTTGCCTTAGTTTATTCTTGCATTACACAGTTTACCCACCAACATCCTTTTGATCCTGTTAGAAATGTTATAATTTTATTTACATAATAAAACATGAACGTAGGTGATTTCTTTTGATTAAATACTTAATACCTAATACTAATAATAGCATAATTGTATGGCTAAATTAGCCTCAAGTTCCGCAATTAATGAGAATAATATCAGACTTTTACAAACATCACATACAAACGTCTCAGTGTTTGAAATCATAAGTTACATTTTTTGAGTAATGAGCTCAGTTATTTTGTACCTGCTTTACATTTGGTTTGTTTGCTGTGCATGTGTCTTTCATGGCTTTCATATCAGTGTTTACATCATTGGCTTACAAGTGAATGTTTAGGCCGTCAATACTCACATTATTTCATCCACACCCAAACTATACGTGAGAAAAGAAATTCAAATAGGGAAGCATCTGCTGCTAAAACATTTTCCCTTGGTTTATGTATTCTGTATCACTCTGTTCACACATTAGCCAAAAGTTATTGGACAAATAGTAACGTCACTTAATAGAAAGATTCGAAATAAATTCTTGTAAATATACATATTTTTATTTTGCTTTCACCAAATACAGCATAAGTCCCGCAATTAAACTGCAATATGCTTATTTTGTCTGGAACATATGAACGAATACATAATTAGTGATATCAATTATGACAAAAGATTTAAATTATTACATTTGAAATACGAAATATAGATGCGTCTCCCACTACCAGCACTAAGAAAACAAACATCTCCTTCAAAACAATCCCTTTTGCTTCTTAATGGTCTTCTGCTTCCACTGAGGCAAACCATCAAACTCTTGTCTGGAGATTCCAAGAACTCTCTGGAAATCTTCATCGGAAAGATATCTCTGGAATACAATGGAAAGAAGACAGAAAATGTATTATTGACTGAATGATTTGAATCGCTGTAAGAAGTAGGAGAACTGTGTTAACTCGTATGAGATAATTAGAATATTACAGCAGCACAAGTTGCTTTCAACAAAGTAACACCACACTTTTATTCAAATGCATTCAAATATTTTAGTCAAATTTCTCATAACTCCCTTTCTCTGCCGCGCTCCGCAGGCATGTGCACTCTATGAAGTAAAACCACAATTTGGTATTAGGCCAGTCTGTTTTGTGAAATGGAAATACTTACACAACTCTGAATTTAGTAACTTTGTGTAACTTTTACAGATTTATTGCTTTAAACAGCACATGCACAGGTAGTGCATTCTTTTTTTAAGACTGAATTTTCACTTTTCACTTTCTCCTCATGTGTGAAGGGCAACATCTATTTACGTGCTTTTATCTGAGCTGTGCATCTGTGCAGTTTGTGCATTTCCTGAACCCTGCTGCTTGAACTACAGTAAGGATAATTAGTCGTTGCAAGCTCAGTCATTAGACCAGGAACAGATGACAGAGAAGAAGACACAACTAACTCACAGATACTGAGAAATCAGCACACAGGCGGGGCACAAATACAACAAAACCCAACCAGAGCAAACAAAACACACTCATAAACTGGCTAAATTAGGTTATGCAACAAGGTGCGTCCTTAAATAACTCATGCCATACTTTGTGCAAATCTAACAAACCGCCTAGGAAAATGTCCCAAGTAAAAAGAAATAGGACAAAAATCAGTCTAAATGTCCCAATTTCCATGTGTAAAGGTTTCGTTTACATTGAATCCTAAAACAAAGTAGGATCATTTAGGTCAGTTAATCAACATGGGACATGCATGAAACTGTGATGGTTTTGTAATTTGACAGGAAGACATCAGGAAGGCTTGTATGGTCCACTTTAGACATTCTGTTAACTGTAAGTAACTCGACAACTACATGTCAACTAGCAGTCATTAGAGTATTAGTAGACTGTCTGCTTAACACTTTACTTTGATGGGTCCACAACATATACTATAAGAAAGAGAGCGTTTTCAAAAAGCTCTATTTTCCTTGACAAAAACGCTGTCTCAGTGTGGACGGAAGGCCAAAACGGAGAGAAAAAGATGTGTTTTCAAATGAAAACGTATTAGTGTGGACATGGCCTTATTCTACTAACCCTAAACCTACCCTACTGTAACAGTCTACCCTGAGGCAGAACCTAAATTTGCTGAGTTCGACGTGTCCCTGGGTCAACATCTTTGTTGACCCTGGCTAACACTGTGATTAGCCGATCAGATTGGATAACCAGTTTATAGAGCTTTTTCCCCTACAAAAAATAGGACCACCATGTGTTGCTTGAAAGCTTGATCAAGGTCCTGTAAAACAAACATGAAGCTGCACGCACCTCTCTGTGAGTGGGGTCCACATTCTCAGGCAGCTCTCCGGGCAGTTTATTAATCAGCATTTCTGGTGCATACTGTGAGATGGTTTTACTCTCTACACCATTGGATCCCTGTCATAAGAAATTACCATTTGATACAAATCTTTTATGCAAATATTGAGTGAAATGTGTATTATATACAAGGGTACAAAGGGTCATACAGAGTCAGCTTTAGTGGGTAGAGTAATCTCTCCTAACTCCTCCTTCAGCTGCTCGTAGGTTTTGCCACCCTAGCACAAGGATAAAAGTCTGAAGTGAATTTCAGCAAATCTCGTTCATCAGCAGTGAATGACTCCTTAATTAGCAGGCCTGTGAATCTCTTTCAGCATGTTAATGTACAATGTAAATCCAACCTACGCTCCATTTAGTCGCGTCCCAGGCCATGAACCACCCAGTAAAGGTTGGCGGCTCGAAGCCCTGCTTCACCATTATCACAGGGGTGTCAGGGTCCCGGGATCCAGGATGAGTGCGCAGGTATTCCTGGCAGGTTGTCACTGATTCTTTACGCTCCACTTCATTGGCTTCATTTCCTATCCAGAGAAAGACCTAGAAGAGCCGAAGGGTGCATTTAGGACTCTAGTTATCTCATGATGTTTAGGGTCAGCTCTGACATTACATGATTGGTCGAATACCATAAGCATGTGACAGAAATGTTACACCCCTTACCCTAACATGATGCTGCATCCCAGCGCTATGACACCAAAACAATAAAACACATTACAAACCAGGTGTCACCAGTCGCGCCTCTGTGGCTCTCCCCAAAGCACAGCAGCGGGAACCCTCACCTGAATATTAATTCCTACCCAGACCCCTTTTACCCCACATATCTTGGCTCTTTCCGCCGGCTTCATCCCGCCATTTTGTGGACTATATAAACACCACTCGGACGCTACTTCTCTCGCAAAGTTTTGATTTGCCGTGCAGTAATTTCTGAGCATTTTCCCATGGATTATTTCTGGTTACCTTTGGATTGTTTGTTTGACTATTGATTCTCGCCACCTGCCCCGACCCTTTTGCCTGGACTCTCGTTTGTGATTTCTGATTATCCCCTGTATTTCTGTCTGCCTGTGATTTG
>JAUYWG010000045.1:612700-626852 GCA_034779775.1 Enteromius afrohamiltoni
ACACATTCCTGACGTTTGATCAAAATCAGACAGTGCATGCGGACGTTATTAGACACTTCCTGTTTCTCATTTCTCGCTATAACTTCAACGACTTGCCACAAATTTCACAGCATGCATTTTTTTAAACATCCCTGAATAGCCAACTTCCTGTTGGGCGGAGCCTATGACATGCTCACTGAAAGTTGTTCAGCTCATTGAGATCTATATGTGTACCGAGTTTCATATGAATACGTGCAAGATGCTGGTCTCTATGATTTGCAAAGATGTGATCTGTGTCACGGAAATCACTTTCATGATGTCTTTTCTCTTTTGCTGTTAATGTATGGAGTTGTGTGTTCATACAGCTTCAGTAAATAATTTTTTGTAGCCCTCATTAACCGCTCGTTTGTATTTCCTGCAGCAACCGATAATTACTGTACACACTTCCCTGGTGTGTAAGCTTCCGTGCAGTGCATGTAAACAGTGTTTTAATCGGATCATAAAGAACGAGCTGCACACATGTCATCTGATATTAGTGCTCTGTGAGTGAGTGAGCTGGTACCCACGCCGTCAGGAGCCCGTATCCTTCTCCGCGGAGCATGCGGTAGTCCTTCCAGGACGAGAGGTCCGAGCGCATGGGGTGCTGGCCCTCCTGCCTCAGCACCTGCTCGATCAGTTCCGGCTCGGCCACGTGGACCGTCAGGATGGGCCCGAAGCTGGCCTTCCACATGGGCCCGTACCTCCTCCTGCCCTCCAGCTGCACACAGGCATCACACCACAGCCAAAACATTAACATGACTGACCCCGGAGCACTAAACCTGTTATTAGGGTCAGTGTTCTGAATAAATCAGCTTTCCATTGATGTATGGGTTGTTAGGTTAAGCACACTATTTGTCTGAGATGCAACTGTTTGGTATCTCTAAATATTGAGAAAAATCTCCTTTAAAGTTATCCAAATGAAGTTCTTAGCAGTGCATATTACTAATAAAAAATACGTTTTTGATATATTTACAGTGTCAAATTTTCTGAACATGATCTTTACGTCATATATTAATGATTTTTGGCATTAAAATGATTGAATAATGGAATAAATGAATCATTTTGTCCCATACAATGTTACAAATACCTGTGCTACTGACGACTGCTTTGGTGCTCCAGCGGGTTTATTAAATGTTTAAAAAATGTCTCCTTAAACAATTGTATTACCAAATATCAGATTCAGTCTTCTTTCTTTCACTGATTGGAGTGAACCTTGCTCAAAATCAAAGGCTGTGATCAATCAGTTCCAGAACGAGCCGAGAAGAATAGTGATAACAGCGTCATGAGAGAATAATAATCAAGCAAGCAAGCCGGGTTTTTTTCTTTCTTTTTGACAGTAATATTACTGATTGATCTTACTGAAGCACATGACATCACTGCAGTCGTCACATAAAATTTCAGGTAAGGTCCCGCACCTGCAGCTGATGGAGGCGCGACAGTCCGCGTCTGAAGAACAGGTCCCAGATGAAGCCCGCGGCGGAGGGTCCGGGCATCTGCTCCAGCGTCTTCACCTGGCGTGACGCGGCGCACGCGATGACGTCGGCCCAGCGGTCGGCGCACCTGAGCAGCGGAAGCGCGCTCCTGCCGGACATCCTCAGAGCCTGGGGCAGCATCGTTCGCTGGACGCTCGCGATGCACAGCTCTATTTACAGCGAGGCGCTATAGTGCGGAGAGCGCCGACGCCCCGCCCACCGATACCGGGAAACCTTTTCAGAAGAGCAGCGGTAGATGAATCCATAAATCGATGAGGATGAAGTAACCGGGGAGCGTACACTTCATGTGTGTGCGACAGTCGCAGGAGGTCATGAAGAGGTCTGCCCTAATTCAGTGACCGTGGATGATGTCCAGTGTGTGTGTGCGTGTGAGTGTGTGTGTGTGATCTATCGACAGTACTGAGAAGCACCGCCGGACTGTGCCGTCACACACAGCAGCAATGCCATGCTCTTTCACAGAAACCCGATGATAGAGAAGCGTATCTGCTCCTGTCCGCCTGAGAAAGAGAGCTGTGC
The DNA here is from genome assembly GCA_034779775.1 of Enteromius afrohamiltoni. Taxonomy (NCBI): domain Eukaryota; kingdom Metazoa; phylum Chordata; class Actinopteri; order Cypriniformes; family Cyprinidae; genus Enteromius; species Enteromius afrohamiltoni. The sequence goes on from JAUYWG010000045.1 coordinate 614,728, forward strand.
TGACCGCATTGGGGTCAATCCTACAAATCGGTGTATATTATAACAGAAATATGATTAGAACTTTAACATTATAACTAAACATCATTTTAAAGCACTTCACGGAGAAATCCTAATGCTTCCAGTCACGTGTTCTTCCTAAATGTAGATCTTCTGCTAGTCTGTTCTTTAATGAGCTTCATTAGATTGACACCCGGTCAGGTGTTAGATTCTAGAATGAGAAATACTGGGTCAGTATAATGAGGTTACACCAACTGAAGATTGACCAGTGTGGGTTTTCTCTCCGATAAGACAAAAATGTACAAAAAAAAAGATTTTAAAAATGCATAAAGCATGAAGGTCTCTAATCGATTCTGGGCTTGCAATATTTCTTGATTTGAATGACTTAAGTGAATGTTTTAATGAGGGGAAAAAAATGTAGATGATTAAGTCATTTTAACAAAACCACATCTCATTATTACAAGAAAATGTGTCAACGACAAAAGACATCATTACAACAAAATATCTTGTTACACTGAAAAAACTCTTCCTAATCCAATACTGATTACAGCTACTTCTAATCTCTGTCACTTTGCATTTGAATTTTGAAAATGAACCTTAGTTATAAATGTGTTTACTCTCAGGTCATCGGAGATCAGGAGGAGGTTTTTTCTTCATCAGATTTGGAGACATTTAGCACTGCATCAGTGTCTTGGCATTGGATGCTTTGGAGTGAATGGGTGCCGTCAGAATAAGAGTCTGATAAAAACATCAGAATAAGCCACAGCACTCCAGTCCATCAGTGAACATCTGGAGAAGACACAAGATCAAACTAATCCAGCATTAAGATGATTTTAACTCAAATACGAGTCTGTGATAACTCTTCCTCCAGTGAAAAATACATAATCTCTCAAATCAAAATCCAGACACATTGTAAACAGTGTGTGCAGATTTCTCTCCTAATTCAGATCACAACACTTTTTCACTGCAGAAAGAGTAATGGATTATGCTGCAGTTTTTGTCTTCTCCAGATGTTAACTGACGGACTGGAGTGCTGTGGATTATTGTGATGTTTTTATCAGACTCATTCTGACGGCACCCATTCACTGCTTATGTAGGTTTGTGTTTGACCTCACTGAAGGCTCATAAATGAAGCTCTCAGTACTGACTTCATGTGTTCAGCAGACGAAGTGATATGTGTCCATATGAAAACAAGCAATTCAGACAAGAAACAGACACGTGCTTAATATAATAAACATTTAATATAAAGAACAGTGTTTATTCACAAACAAAAATAAATTTTAGCTTGCTAATAACCAAATCTTCTGGAAGCGACTAGAGTTTGACGGCTTCATTCAAGGAACGTCACGTTTGAGGATCTTCAACTCTGCGGAAAACTGCTAAGAAATTCTTGCCTCCATTTCTCTGAACCTTCTTCCCCTCCTCCGTGCAAGTTCCCAGGTGACTAATGATGATGTCATCAGCCTGCGACACAATCACAATCGTGTGTTCAGGAACTCAAGCCTAATAAACAGATCTCAAGTGGCTAAAAGACAAACCGTGGGAGGAAAACGTACCAGTTCTTCATCAGACACTCTGCAGAAGAGAGGATGTTCGCTGAAGTGCTTAACGATCCAGTGGTGAACCTCCTCGACATCGGTGTTGGTGTACACTAGACCCTGCAGAGGAACACACATTCACTGAAAGAACGTGCTCACACACCTCTCTGCTATTGACCCGACCCTTGCCCTGCACACTGTACGTGAAAATCAATGCCTTAAATACTTTGAACCGTAACAGATTTCCCTGACAGACAGGTCAAAATAGCAGCACAGCAAACATGGGATCTTATCGGGCCGTGTCACTGGCGTTTGCTCTGCAGACAAGATACGATTCTGGGAAGTGCATAAATACTCAGCAGCTCGTCCGTTCTAACCAGCACTGGAAAACCTTCTGATATTAGAAGCATAGTTCACCCGAAAATGAAAATTCTGTCAATGATGACTCCCCTTCATGCCATTCCAAACCAGAAGACCTTCGCTCATCATCAGAACACAAGATTGCAATCACAGAGCTCTCTAAACCTCCCATCAATAATCCTAACAGGATCAAAGGAATCCAATTCAATTTCTTAAACTGTGTTCAGAAGATAAACAAAGGTCTTACAATGAATTGTAATTTTTGCTTGAACTATCCCTTTAATTGAGCCCCTAATCACTCAACATACACTATATGGACAAAAGTATAATCAACAGGTTTGACTACCATGAGCACAGATCTTAGTGTTAAAGCATATAATGATATTCCCTTTTCTCTTCTAACATGGTGAAGTCTCTGTGTGTAAGGCAAGGTTCAAACAAAAGTGTTTGATTGAGTCAGTGTGGAAGAGCTTGACTGGTCTTCAGAAACTTCTGCTTTGACTTTTAGAGCCAAAATGCATTACTAGACAACAATTACTTGTGCATAAGTGACACAGCCATATAAGACACTTCCAAACCTAGCAGCAGAGATGGAGATACAGTTTTAAATACATTCATTATGTTTCCATCTTTGTTACTGCACTTTTCTATTCGAAAGAAGGGGGTGCCAATACTTTTGTCAATATTGTATATGTACAAGTCAATAGTGTTTGGTGATGAGTTTTTAGCTCGTTTACCTTTGTCCCCACTGCGGACAAATCTCTATATGTTCATTGATTCTCGGGCCTTTCCAGACGTCTGCTCACCCCCAGCGGGCCGCAGCACTCAGACTGCTGATGGTGCAGTCAGTCTGCATTAATAACCCACCTTCACAAACACAAGCCTGGCATTGTTCTGTTCTCATCGACCTCCCCTAGCGCCATCTCACACACACACACACACACACACAAATCTTCAGACAGATGTGCACACACACAAGGGGCCATATAGAGATAATATGACAAGACTGGCATGCTTCCTGTCGTTCCATATGAATAACTCGAAGGTAAAGCAAAATAATAAAAACATGCTCTGCACAGCCTCACCAAGAGCATTTACACATGAAAAAGCTGAAAACTATACAGCATGATATACAGCGCTGCTCTGACAGCAGGGGGAGGTGCTTTCAGGTCAATGCTAAGGGTTAATTAAGGATTTAAACCGGTGCAAAATGTGCTAGCAATTAAAGCTTCAACAATGTGCTTTCATTTGTTTTAAATGGCTCATTAAAGAGGAAAGTGTTCTTACCCCAACTCGGAGCGTGTATGCATACTCCGCCAGTAACGTAGGGCTAATAATGCGCCACTTGTGTTTGGTTTTCTTAAAGTGTGGATCCGGAAAGAGGAAGAACATCTTGCTGAGCTGTAAACGACAGAGAAGAGTTACTCGTGGTTTGTGGATCTGTAGGATTCAGAACTGCACACTATTCTAATCAGATCTCAGTCCTGGTACACATGTATATATTACATACTACAACTTAATGAAGAGGCACTAACCCTAAACCTACCTACCTGCCCCATACTTTCTCAGATTTCTTATGCACAATGTAGGTAAATGCACATACTTTAAAACAGAGGGCAGTCCTTTCTACTGGAGCGAGAAATAAGTGTGCACTTAAGTAAATTTTATTGCGAATATGTATTGATTTATTGCTTGATTTTTTTTGAGTCACTAGGACACATTTCTCAATACTTGTATTACTTTTTCAAAAACGGAGCACAACTGCAGTCTATGCGGGCTAGAGTGTGGATCACTTATTATTCACTTAGTTTCATTAGCATCTATAATGCTCCAACATACTTGATGCAAAACTGTTGTGATGATATTAAAAACAAAAGTTGGTTTGGTGCTTGTTTCGGAAGATTAAAACAGCTTGACAAAAGAACTTTACAAAAAAGTTTGCCTGAGTTAGTAAACACCTTTACTTTTACTGGAGCTGCTGCAAACATCCAAATCACGATGATCAGATGCTTCCTTTGCCGTTTTCTCACCATTGTCATTTTTGTTGTGTTTATTTGTTATTGTGAGGAAAGTGTATTGTACTGCTCCAGGTGTGCTCGGTTTGCGCTTCCACTGCAGTTTAGTACCGCTTTAGAATGGGCGGGATTATTCACGTGTCGTTATAGTTGCGCCGCCTCTACTGCCGTGACATTCTCTTTAACGCGCCACAAACAAACACACAACAATGGAGTATTTTTCATTCCGTGTCACCCCATCAAGCTCTCGCTGGAACCGCTCCTCGGCTATCAACGAGAGGAAAGTCTGTACTTCCTCAATAGACCACAAAACAGCCATTTTTGGTTGATACAAAAAGGTGCGTTTCTTCAAACAAAAACAGTTGCGTCCGATCCTTCTCTGGCTGTGCTGATTGAAATCTAGCGGGTCTGTTGTGTCAAGTTCAGTGACGCAGTAATGACAAAATTTTCTCCGGCTAATCAGTGACCAGCAGAGTTTACACGTCATGTTTTGGTAACGGTACGGCTCGCTTGGAACCTCGACTGAGGTGGTACTAAAAAAAAGGACCAGGTACCAGGTACTGTTCCCAGTGGAAAACCCCCCAAAAGTGAGGTGTACTGAACTGTACCATGCCGTACTATGCAGTGGAAAAGCGCCATTTGGTTTCAATCAACCTAATCATGACTGGTTAAGCAGGTCTGAGCTGGTCAGTACCTGGATGGGAAAACTAGGTTGCTGCTGGAAGAGTCAGAGAGGCCAGCAGGGGACGCTCACCCTGGGGTCTGTGTGGGTCTTAATGCCCCAGGTAGGGATGGGTACTGAAACTCAGTACCGGTGATAAATTATAAAAGACAGTAGTATCAATAAGCTCTGACGTTAATGGTTCTACGATCGGTACTACAGAGAAAAATACATGACCTACTTATTGCTAAATAATCATTACCTAGCATATTTTAAACTTTTCAAATTTGCTATAATATAAAAAAGACATTTGCCTGCACTTTTTATTTGTAATCTCACGCGCAGAAGGTCTGTCTGTTGCACTCATAGGTTCAAATACAGAGCTTGCGCACACACAACACAAAAGCTCACGCTAATAGAGTGACGATCTAAAGCAGGGGATCTCAACTGGTTTGGCTCCGAGACCCACAGTGTCCCGTGATCATCAAGCCACAACAAGCTATATATAGTTAGAGAATAAAAACAAAACAAATTTTTAGCACAATGCACACGGCATAACATCTGGCAGGACAGGATTCACTTTTCAGTTCACTTTTCTGAGGTGAGAGACTTTTTATTTCATAAACAGTTACGAAAATAACGATGGAATAACAATAAACTTATCAACATCTCATCTGACGCAGACAGTTTGTTTTTACTTATTAAATTGCATCTGACAAAAGAACAACTTTCTTGTTTGCAAATGTTTGTGGAAGCCCAGACCTGGACAGAGAATCAATAATGATATTTCTCCAGCATGATGCGAGAAGGAGAGTCACCTAGAGAGGTATCTGCCCTCTCCACAGAGCCAGCTTGAGGAGGTAGCACTCCTGGGTGAATGGTACAAGAACAAGCCATGGACCCAATGATGGAGAGGATGCCTGTGAGGGGGATTGTATCTGACTAAACAGCCACCTGTCCATGTTCTCATCACTACCCTGTCCCTTAGATCACCCCTCTTTACCAGGTTCCTAAGTGCATAGGTGTGAGAGAGGGGCAGTGTTTCAAACAGGACTGGTGGCATGTGATAAGGTGCATCTGAAACGAACGAAGTCTTGTCTCTACTGCTGTTAAATTCCAGTCTCTTCCTCTTTACATCCATGCTGGTGTCTTCAAAGGAACAGAAGAGCAGCAGTCGCTGGACATGTAGCCCATGGAGAAGGCATTGCTTTCAGGTTAAATAAAAGCCTCTGACGTAAGGCTCTCAGGTAAGGCTATAGACACACTAGTGAAAAAGGGTAACTACACAACATCATGAAATATATCAGAAACATAAAAAAGTCCTTTTGAACTGTGCACATTAATCTTATTCTGGATACATTCAACATCTTATTTCACAGCAGAACAATCATGTGCATGTCCATGATTATATGTTGAAGCCTGTCATTGTTGCTTTTGTCACAATCCTAGCTGGCTGTCTTTATTGTGAAGAATCTTTGATCAATATCAACGGACATCACGCGCAGCAGGATTACCCGATCCACTGCATGATCTGCACTGTAGCGTCAGCATTTCTGCTCACTGAAGCCCATGCAGACGTGTGAGGGGGTTGTGGACTGGAATTCCCCCTCGTCAGCTTTTATTACACTCAAGACCACCTTGTGCTCCTGCCATGGCCCGCAGTGGGGGAATACAGGCACTCCCCATCACATCAGCTGCTAATATTAGAATAACTCTGCACACTTGTTTTTATTAGGCAAATAAATAAAGACAGACAAAGTGCAGGATAATTACTGGGAGCAGCAGGGCCTCTGGCTTTTTGTTTTTCTTCAGGCCCCATTTCACAAGGTGGAAAACACACTGTGTTTTAATTAAGGCTTTACTAAAGAAAGCTGCAAGAAATGCACTGTAAATAGAACTGTGTGTTTACTTTGGGTTTTGTGCATGTATGCTTCATGCCAAAAGCCCTCCGGCTCTGAAGGATCATTTCATCCTCTTGTCATGTTCAGGTGTGGTGATGGTATTATTTACATCCCTGAGACACTGACATGTTTTGGTTTCGGTGGTGTTACTGATGTTCGTGGTATGACAGACTAAGTGCATCTCAGCGCTCAGTTATTGCAGTTTAATGAAGCACGATTGAAGTCAGGTAAGGCTATAGACACACTAGTGAAAAAGGGTAACTACACAACATCATGAAATGTATCAGAAACATAAAAAAGTCCTTTTGAACTGTGCACATTAATCTTATTCTGGATACATTCAACATCTTATTTCACAGCAGAACAATCATGTGCATGTCCATGATTATATGTTGAAGAAGGTTTGATTGGTATGGGCAGAGAAGATCATGGTAACCTGAACCAGATGCCAAAGTACTGAACTGTCTAAAAAAGGAAGAGGGGCTTACTTAAAGGGGTCACTTTATAAGGGTGCTTGGACTGAAATGTGTGTTGGCAGTTTGTGTACACAACCACCCTATAATGATAAAAATCCACCCAGTGTTTTTTTTTTGTAATCTCCTTAAATGTTTTCCCCTCTCTCAAATCGAGCCATCTGACCGTGTGAGGTCACACCGACAGAGGCCACTCCAACAATAGTTGATTGACAGCAGCGTGTGACACAGACTGAACTGATGCGCCGTCATCAGACCGAGACGCAGAGACAAGCCGGACTCCAAGAGACTGAGGTGTTTCGTTGTTGAATGTATTAATGAACAGAGCAGTAGTGATTTACCCCGACATCTGAGTGACTGAAGACGCGAAAGAGTAATGTTGCGTTTGGTTGTGAAGGGAAACGTCCCCTTGATCAACAGAAATGCATTTATGTTCGTGTAAACCTTTCCTAATAATGTGCTAATTATAAAGTTTCACTATGAATGTAAAATCCAGCAGAATAAGCATCCTCTGAGAGGGTCTTGAAAAGAGGGTCAGCAGAGCTCATGATGTATTGTTTGAATTCCACCTTCAGATGTGCTAAAACACAGCACCATTCAAGATTAAAAGAAAGAATCATCATGAAATACCTCAAGATACTCACTGACCTTAAATGTTCTTCAGCTGTGAAAGCTTCTTTCTATCATGGGAAAAAAATGTAATTGTACCGTTATCTCACAATTCAGACTCAGAATTACAAGGAAAAGTCTGACTAGTGAGATATAAACCCAGAATGGTGGGAGACAAGGAATGCAAATACATTTGTTTTACTTCCTTCATAGAAACAGGCTTCCATTGAGGTCTGTTTTATGACATAATTGTTGTTTCTGTTTTGTGCACGTTTCTACACGTTAAAGATGACTCTGGTTTGCTAAACTTAAGCTTTTTTCTTCCAGGAATAATTTGATGGGTTAGTGATGTGAGAACTTCTGTCTGTGGTTGTTGTACCTTTGCCCTCTTCAGAGTCTCTTCTGACCCATCCTACACGTTATACACCTCTGACCCTGTTTTTTTAAGGTACATGATGGCTCTTCCCCACAGGGCACAACCCTTCTCTGCTGGGCCATGAACTTATACTGGGCATGTTTTATTTCCCTCATCTGCAAGTCTAGACAATCTTCTTTGCGCTAGACATTATACATAAAACATTTCTTTGCTTCAGCATTGTGTCTTTGAAGTATATGAGTCTATGCCTTAGAGTGTGCTGTTGAATTGGACAAATCCCAGGTTTATTAATGTTCAGTAGATCAGTGGGATGCTACTGTTAAAACAGACCACCATATAGAGCTGCTACAGAGAAGATCCGAAGACGAGTTGAGGCAGAGTTGTAGTAAAATTGTTTAGCCATTTATTCTGGTGTGGAGATTAATGCTGAAGCTTGACGATATTAGCAACAACAAGACAAAAACTTGGTAAATACACGCCTGCGTTTCACTGTATTCAGCACAGTACCCTAGTGATCAAGCACTTCTAGATGATAAGATGTCCCTTCACACTGGTGTTTTTCCCTCAGCTTCTAGACAGGCTTGAATACCCCCACCCTTAACCCATCTCTTTTAGTGAACTACAGACTGGTTTCCCTTCTTCCTTTCACAAACGGTTCAACCAAGTCTCTGCCTTTCTCACACTGAACGACCTTCCAGCCTGGTTTAAGAAGTGGACAAGCTCTCAGTTGTTGAAGCACTAATCCCGGTAAGAGCGGATTCCAAGTCTTCGTCAACCTTATAGAGAAAGGGCTTCTCAGGAACTGAGCTCCAGTGGTTTGAGTCTTTCCTCTCAAATAGGTCTTTCAACTATACCGGTGTGCCTCAGGGCTCAGTTCTTGGACCACTTCTCTTCTCCATCTACATGCATCACTAGGTTCTGTCTTTCAAAAACATGGTTTTTCATTTGACTGCTATGCTGACTCTCCACTCTACCTTTCCTTCCACCCTGATGATCCAACAATAGCTGGTCGTGTCCCAGCTAGAACTGCTAAGATACAAACCATCCATTCTGTGAACCATGGATGAGAACCATGTGGCTGACCCTGAAACTTTGCTGAATTTGAACTCATAACAACCGTGCAAGGTTTGCGCCGGTAGTCTCGTAGGCAGTGCATCGACATTCAGCGCCATTGCGAGTCCCGGCGTTCTCATAATGTAGTCGTTTGCAATGCACTTGGTGAAGGAAGCGATGTCCGATTTCCTCATAATCTTCAGCTGGGATGTTCGCGTGGCAATACAGCATGGTCTCCGTCAGCAGATGCCGCTGTTTTCATGTCATAAATGTGTTTTTATTGCTTAACTTAGTGCTGACAGACATACGTGTGCTCGACTTGAAGCCATCAGTGTAATTTCTGTGAGTTCACAGAATAATATCACACTAGTCTGAAGTATTCATATTTACAGTAATGTCCTTTGCACAAGTTAACTTCAATCCTCTCAAACCTCCCGCAGCAGCGAGTGAGATCCCATCACTGACCTGTCCCTTGCTGAAGAAGTTAGGCAGGTACTTCATGGCGTTGCTGCGCAGACAGGCGATGTTCTGGTAGCTGCCCGGCTCAGCTGCTCGCAGGGAGACGATGCGGTCCTGGACATAGTCCGAGACCTTCACCCGGATCTCCAGACCCAGACTCAGCCGCTCGGGGAACAGCTTCGATAACGCAACTACCGCAAACAGACAGAGATTCAGACCATTAACTACTGCTCATCAGCATGCATGTTATTAACGTATCGGCCACGTATTAGCACTTATAAAGCTCATATTAATGCCCTACTCTGCATGAGCATACTTTAATCCACCTAAACTGAACTAACTAATCTATAAGCATTAGGAGAGCTGTGGAGGGAAAACTCGTCTCTAATCTCATCTAAAATGGTACTTAATATTATTTGAAAACCAAATCTTGTCACAAACAGCTCATTGTGTCAAGTTAAGAGCAGATCACGTGACCCCGTCCTCCTTACAGCAGTAGAGCTGGCAAACATCGCCCTCTTGCTGCTCTGGGATGGAACTGCATCAACACCTCAAACATTAACCCACAGAGACTGAAACAGCATGAAAACATGCTGTCATATCACTAGGACATTACACAGACATGTAGATATAGGTACAGATGGTGTTCATATTCCTGGACTTTACTCAGAAAACTGTCTGAAAAGAAACAATATCTTGGACGATCCAAACATACAGCACTAATAATCCTGTCCATGACCCCACTTCAGCACCCCTGGGGCCTGGTTCAGTAAGGAGTTTAAGTAAAAAAACTCCTTATCCTTAAACTCATATTAAAATATAAAAAAAGAAATAATACATGCACTGTGATCCGTAAACAGTCTTTTAATATGATTCTAATAATTTAAATATACACATTTAAAAAACTAACTTCATACTTCTCCATTAAGTCAATAAGTACAGATTACCCAGAAGTCCTCCGTATCCGCAGCCGATGTCAGCGAACTCCACCTGCGCGCTGTCTTTGCCCGGTTTCTCGCTTCCGGTCAGCGGCCGGAAATACTCCGGGTACAGCTCATACCAGTCCATCTGCTCAGGGCAAACCGGGCTACCGAGACACAAACAACCTCCACATCATCATCATCATCATCCTCATCACCACCACCATCAGCATCACACACACTTACTACTGGAAACTGTGGTCGGCCATGGGGTTGGAGTGCGCTCTCTGGCGGTAATAGCGCTTCTGCGGCATGGACACGCTCATCCTGCTACTGTCCGAGCGCGGTTTAACCACAGAATTAATAACAGAAATAATAACCTCTGCACGCTCTAAACTACACGCGACACGCTTCTTCTTCGTCTGACTAACTGAGCTAATGCTGGACGCGCTTCTTCTTCGGTGTTTATTGGCTGCTGGAAACTGATTGGTGCATTACCGCCACCCACTGGACTGGAGGATGGATCAAGATTTTGTTTGCAGGATAAGATAGAAAATAAAAAAAACAAGCAAAACATTAATAATCAAATGACAAAAAAGAAACAAAAAAATAAAACAATAAAAATACTACTTTTTACGTATTATATAATTTACTTTATTTTATTGATAATATCCTGAACTTACTCTCAGGTAATGAGACGCTACGTAATGAAATGCCAGTTTCATTTCTTTTCTGGTCCTCTGTGCACTGCAGGGCCAGTAATATTGACAATAATTAAAAAGTCCTGCTGCTTACTGCTAGGGTTGGGCATCGTTTCTGATTCCGATTCTTCCTTTTGATTTCGGTTCTTTTCGATTCTCAATTCGGACTCTTTGTGGGCTGGAGTCAAAACATGTCACAGGCTCATTTGATTTCACAGAAATATTTCAGTAACGTTGTTGTTCACCAAAGCGCTTTATTGTTAAACTACAAAAAGAAAACTTGCCCGAGGAGGACGAGACAGTGGAGCTGTGCAGACACGCTACACTAAAATACTCCAAACATTTATCATTAACTTCATAAAAAAACAAAACGAAATATAATAAATTGACATTAAACACAAAACTGAACTATTTTTATTTCATTTTCTTAGCGTGCAGATTAATGTCCGCCTATGCATCTTATCGTTTTAAAAATCTTGTAAGCTATCTCCGATAAAACATGATTTTGGGGAAATGTTGTGCTAATGTTTGTACACAACAGCATATGATAGCAATATAAGGTACCGACTTTCACTATACAATGTTTAATAACTCAAAAATATGCATTTTCCTGAAAAATAATGGTTTTGGAGGTGGAGCCAACACAGAGCTTCGTGATTGTCTGCTGTAATTAACAAACAGACATTAATCCTAAAAACTAATGTTGGAGCCAATCATGATTTTTACTTTACACCTACCAGGCGTAAGATTTAGTCTCCGACTAAAGTACGCCGAGATGGTGCAACAGGTATGAATTCTACGCAGGACTTATAGCGCATTTTACGTCCAGACTAGTCTTACGACCAGGTGTCCAGCTGGTGCAACCCACCCCTTCATTTGTACATCATGCAGGCGTAGGTGTTTCGTCATATTCGTAGTGCATCCTCACGTGCAAGATATAATTTTGTCACATGTGTTGCACTGTGCCGACCCAGGCTTTTTTAGTGTCAAGTCAAGTCAAGTCACTTTTATTTATACAGCGCTTTTAACAATACAGATTGTAGCAAAGCACTGAACATTATC
>JAUYWG010000045.1:645694-667466 GCA_034779775.1 Enteromius afrohamiltoni
CCATATCATAGTACTGAGACTGCTCTAATTAGAGTTACTAATGACCTGCTTCTATCATCTGATCGTGGTTGTATCTCGGTATTAGTGGATCTCAGCACTGCGTTCGACACTATTGACCACAACATTCTCTTGAATAGACTAGAAAATTCTTTTGGCATTAGTGGAAGTGCCTTAGCATGGTTCAAAGAAAAAACGATCACAAGTGCAGTATGGAGTACCTCAGGGCTCTGTACTAGGGCCACTACTTTTTACGCTTTACATGTTACCCTTTGGAGATATTATCAGGAGACATGGTGTTAGCTTTCACTGTTATGCTGATGATACTCAGCTCTATATTTTTTCTCAGCCAGGTGAAACACACCAAATTAAAAACAGAATGCATAGCCGATATAAAAAATAAGATGTCAAGTCTCTCCTTTACTCTGTCTTATGCGCACATTACACGATGCAGATAGTAATGTCTCACGTGCACGCACTTGCCGGCTTCGCGTAGATTCCAGGATATTTTATACAATTTGCGGGCATCAGGCAGCCACAATCAATATACGGGACACTAGTGCTGGGGTGGCAAGGCTTTTTCTTAGGGTGATTGTTTTAGAGCAATATGTGGCAATATGGCAGATGACGTGTATTTCAGGGAAGGTCTTGTGTATTTCAGGAGGACAATACTAAAACACATACATGAACCAAACTCCAGAAACTCATAACCTTGATGCCAAGACATCTTCAAACTGTTTTGAAAAGAAGAGGAGATGCTACACCACGGTAAACAAGCCCCGTCCCAAGTATTCTGAGACCTGTAGAAGGCATAAAAATTTATTATGCATACAATTGCAATATTTCTTAGTTAAACATTCGTTATCTATGTTCTATTGTAACTAAAATAATGGCCCATGTGATTTGAAATTATTTTTCATTTTATTCAAATTTAAAAAACATACCAACATTTGCGGAATTCAGCCTGTATTAGCATTCAGATTAGTACTTGTTTAGCAGATATTAATGCTTTATTCGGCATGAACATGTTCATCTTAACACAAACTTGACTACTTTTAAAAAAGTAGTTTATTGAGACAAAAGACTCAAGTAAATAGTCAGTTAGTAGTGAGAATTGGCCCCAAACTAAAACATTACCTTATTTTGTTGCAAAACTGCTGGCGCTGCAGCTTAACTGGTGGTACTGTTTTTAGCAACACAAGATCATGTTTTATTTACATCGTTTTAGTCATTTTGGTGTGATGAACACATTTATCTTGCAAATGAGGCATTATGAAGACAGAAACTTCATCTGACACACCTCAAACACACATCAGCTCTTCAGTCTTTAATCCGATTAGTAGTCATGGTGGTTAATGGAAGTGTTGCGTAGGTTCGTCCCTGACAACAAGAGTGTATTTGCTGAGCTATTAATGAGATCGAATGAGCATGTTGATCTCCTTTGGGATCCATCATTCCATCAGCAATCCCAGCATCACAGATGGACCCTCATGTGTCTCTGGGGTCAAATGCTCTCTGTATTTAAGGCCAGTCTCCAGATATGCTCCACACACAACTCTAAACCAGTGCAGGTCCAGGGCTGTAGTAGTGCTGTAGTGATGGAAGCTGGTGTGTGGTTCATGCTGCTGGGTGTGCTGCTGGTCATGACCGATATGGGTCAGTCCATCCCCAAAGATGACACGCTGGAGCAGAGCAAACTCCTGCTGGAGTCACGCGACGACGCAGACAGCAACAACATGCTGGAGAGTCGGGGGGTGAGACACACAATTCTATGTTTGATGGTATAAATTGCATGACAGCAGCCTTTGCCTATAAAATTTCTCATCCATTTAAAGAAAGTTCACAACAGCATCCTTACTCAGTGGCAGTATATCAGACTGTAGTCTAGCTTGAGTGTTTGTGATGGAGGGAGTTTCTGACTGTCACTGATGCGTAACAGGCCACTGGAGAGCAGATGGATCATCTGCTGGAGGATCGATTTCTGGTGGAAATGTTGCGTGCTTTACTCCACGGCTCTCAGAGATACGAACGCAACCCTTCAGTGCTGCATCAACCACAGCGGTGCGTATATTTTAAAGAAACATCATTTTTAAAATTTCTAAGATTCAATACAATTAAGCACACTTCTTTGTTTAAAAGGGCATAATAAGCATAACATTATAACCACATTGTTAACAACACTGTCAACAAGGTAAAAACAATGCATACCACTGTACACACACTTGTAGTGTAGATTTAGCTGCTGTTCTTTGTGCAAGCACAAGTATTTCTACTGAAAATATATATTTGTGAGTTTTGATTGCACACAGAGAAAGTGTCTCAGAAGGAGCAATAGTCCAGCGGAGATCTGTGTTGGGATCATGAGACTGCTGTGACAGGTAGAGGTGCGTGTAGCAGTGGTGGGAACCTTCTTAGTAATTACACATGAAAGTGGAAGGGGCCCGAGACCGAACCCTGAGGTACCCCAGTGTTTAGTTGATGTGACATAGACGAGGCATACATCAAACAAACACGCTAACCTGAAAGTCCTGCCGGAGAGATGGCAGAGTGCAGCTGGCTCGATGCCTGTGTCACTATCAGTAGAAAAGGAAATATGGTGATTTACTGGGTCAAAGAAAGCTTATAACATTTTGGAGATTATGGAAGATTGACAATGGTCTGTAAAGATCATTTTGGCGTTATGCTTTTGTGTTCCAGGTTTGGTCGGGGGACTCGGAGCGGCTTGTCCACAGAGGAAAGGATACAGTCTCGTGACTGGGAGACTGTTCCCGGACAGATATGGAGCATGGCTGTACCACAAAGATTCGGCAAAAAATAACACCACCCAGAGTGGGGTCTTTGTAATTAGTAGATCTATTAGCATCTCGTCCTCCAAAACAATCCAAGGCAATCCGTCACTTTTCTCTGCATTTCATCAAACCCTGTGATAGTAATTATAATACACCAAATCAATAATATTTAAATTTAGTAATTATATTTAAGTCGTGAATGATTGGAAGGAAATGCGAGGGCATGTTGTGAGTATTCATCCACTATATCACGTGTTGTGTATTGTATTTTCTGTGTATAAAAAATAATAAGCTGCTTGTTCAGACATTTCTGGTCGTTCTTGTTCTGATAGCACTTTATTTTACAGTACGTGTACTTTCCTGGTACATACATGGTAAATACCTTCCACATACAGAGTGGTAACACAAGGTACTTACCTGAAGTGTATATACGTGGTAACAAATTAGAAACATGGCTGTACTTAACAGTCGTACATGCATGGTAACTAGTTTGTACATAAAGAACGGTCACTTACAGGTAGTGTCCATACATGGTAACTAATTAAACACTTATATACTAGATAAATACTGTACCTACTAATGTATACACATGGTAAATATGTAGTACTTATATGGACAAGTTGGTAAAAACAGACGCATTGCAATTTCCATTCCAGTTTTTAAAGTTCTGCATGAAAATTAAAATATCTAAACCAAAAGTCTGATTATTGAAACTTTCAAGAACTATACATGTGAATGAGTCTTACTGTGATGTATGTGGCCCGTTGTGAAGTGTTGCATGTCACGCCTCTCAGTGAGGCAGAGATCGGAGGACACAAGAACTTCAATAAGCAGAAGTTTTAATGACCAGAACACGATTACAACAAAAGGCTGATGAGGCCGCTACAACAACAAACAAACAAACTGGTGCACACATACTTTAACACAGATTAACTAGAACTCAACAGACAACGGATTATATACAGAGAAACTGAAAGGCTAAAGTGAGGGCAGCTGAGAGAAACAGGTGAGATGAGTAAACTAATCAGAACATAATGAGGGCTAAACCAAAAAATACAAAGACGGGGGGAGAACAGGACCAGACAGACAAGGAACATTACACATACAATTATTTATGTAGACACTTCTGTCTTCTGTGAAATACTCTGAGACAGGAAATGCAGTTTGAGTTTGCTTCCTTCTTTTCTGAGAAAATCTGTAACATTAGAAAGAGCAAAATAACACATCCTCAAGTTATGCAGAGATCAGAAAAACTTGACCACAACCTCAAAAAACAATAACTATGCCTGTTTTTCAAGCAATTGATAGCAACATTTTGGAAGAAATAGTACAGAACCTTAAATCATCAACCTGTGACCTTGATACACTTCCCACATCTCTTTTTTTAAAATGTGCTGTACAGAAGCAGATCATTTATAAGTGGTCACGCTCACTTCTTTCTGAGTAACTACAGACCAAAATGAAATCTTTCTTTTATAGGCAAGATTATTAATTATTATCCTTTGGATTTCCTATACTTAATTTTTGCCAACAACAAAGTGTTTATTTTCCCATTATTATAGCTCAAATTAATAATCCAGCATTTATTTTGATTGCCTTGTGTTTCTTTGTTAATTATTTTATTAATTTAGTATTTTTGTTTTTCTTTGTCTTTAGTTTCATGTATTTCCTAAGTATTTATACGTATAATAAACCCTCAGTTAAATCTTTTTTAAGATAGTACAAAAATAGTAATCCAAAACGAGTCCAAGCTTAAAGGAATAGTTCACCCCAAAATTTAAAAACAAAAAAATGTTTATAACCAAGCTGTTTTGGGTCACTATTGACTTCCATAGTAGAACAACAATACTGCTGAAGTCAATGGTGACCAAAACAGGCTGGTTACAGACTTTCTTCAAGATATCTTCTTTTGTGTTCTAGCTTGTTACATTAACTCTCTCTTTCAGTGGCAGTGTTTTTGTATTCAAGTGTATGTTTATTATCCCAATAGCACCAATATCAACATATACTAGTTTAAGTTACGCTAATTCTTCACCACCAGGTGGCGCGATTAAACAACTTTTATAATGATGACGCGGCCGCTGGGTGTCGCACGGTACATTGTTATACGTGTCCTTAATTCATTAAGGGCTCATTGCTATTTTATGTGTTTATTTTTTTATTTAAAAAAAATTACAGCCACTATTTGCTGACATCTGTGCCATTTCAAACCCAAATGACAAAAAAAAGAAAATGTAGTCAGTTTTAGATTTTGGAAGAGTACCATTCACATGTATAGCCACATTCTGTATGATATATAGACTACTATATGGCAAATATCAGATGTGCCACAGGTAAACAAACATTTGGAGAATCAGCATCATGCTTAAATCATGCAAAATGTGCTGTGTGAACCCCACTACACAAGTACAGCTTGATTCAACACAGTGGATGATAACTGATGTTATTCAGTCTATTCACCTCTGGAAGCAGTCATACAGGTGTTTGTTAAATGATTAATTTAATGTTGTTGATTTTCCTGTAAGAAAGCGCACCGCCAAACTTCCTTAAGTCTCTAACGTTAGTACAGCTTGACTTCCTTGACGTAAATTATTTTTTCAACAGCATAAACAGCTCGTAGAGATAAAAACAATAATAAACTGGTGATTTCTAAGTGTTTTTGGTCAGTGAAGAGTTTATGAGCTGAAGGTTTCCTGGAAGGAAATGGGCGTGTCCACGGCGCTGACGCATACCCAAGCCTCGCGATATCTCGCGGCGATATAACCCGGCGCGTGCGAGTGTCCTCTCGTTCGTCCTCAGTGCAGGATAACGACTCGGTCACTCTCTCGCCGCAGATACAGGCCACAGACCGCGAACACCGCTTTCCGACAGCCCGAGTGCGAGAAAACAAACATCCCGGACAT
This sequence comes from Enteromius afrohamiltoni, assembly GCA_034779775.1. Lineage (NCBI taxonomy): Eukaryota > Metazoa > Chordata > Actinopteri > Cypriniformes > Cyprinidae > Enteromius > Enteromius afrohamiltoni. The sequence continues at coordinate 651,384 of JAUYWG010000045.1, forward strand.
TCGTGAGGTGAGTGGCGGTCGTTTGTTTGCGAAGAATCGGCGCGGCGCGGTCAATCAGAGCCGCGTCGCGTCTCCTCGCCATCCTCGGGCGATTTCTGTACGTTAAACCTGTCAGGAGTCTTCGCTTTACTGCTAAATCTGTCCTTCTTACACGACCTGACGTTATCTAACAACTGAGAAAAGTATGGCGAGCAAGAAAATGGCCATATTCCACATCCCTCCTGAATTAATCAGGAATTTGCTAACGTTACATGTATAAGTTAGCCAAAAAACATGGTTACCATAGTTTAACCACAAGTGAACTCTTCGCCGTAGTTGAACAGCTTTTACTATTGTTAAAGGCTTGGTTGGGTCTCGTGTGGGTAGTTAGGCTCGCGGTGTGTTGTAATGTAGTCAGCCTGCAGTAGTGTCTGGATGAGAGAGTAGACACAGGACTCCTCTGAATGAGGAAATCAGGCTTTGAGAGGATGTCACCTGCCAGCAACATTCACTTCTCATTTAGTGTTTCAGAAAGGGCTTTATTAGACTCCTCTCACTAATGCTGTGCCCCGTGTAGTGTACTTGGTAGGGCTGTGCAATTAATCGCAATCGCAAAAAATCATAATTTAAACGCATGCAATTTCTAAATCGCATAAGGCTGCAATTTTATCTATTAATTTATTTAGTTTTTTATTCAGAAACGGCACAAAGAAATTACCGACGCAATTACCTATCATATGTGCACAGATATGATGCATGCGCACATTGTCAGTAAATGTTATTTCATTCATTGTGAAGTGTTTTGTTATGCACGTCTTATGCACTGAATACATTTAGAATGTACGCATGAAGTTTGTTTGAAAAAGCAAAAACAGTTGGCTAAAATCGCAATTGCAATATTAGTTCATTAAACCGCAATATGATTATTTTGCCCATATTGCACAGCCCTAGTACTTGAGTTCCTGTAAGACCAAACCTTGTGTCTGCGTTTATCCCTGAGCCATTGTCCTTGTAATACTGTCACGGCTCTGTGCCAGGGGTGCACACTGCTCCAGCTCCAGCTCAGATCCTGATGTTGTAGGGAATCGTGTGCTTCTAGTTTAACCTCAACAGTTTAGACCTTACCCCTTTCTGTTCTGACGCCATAATGCCTCTGTGTGTAATGCAAAGCTAAAAAAGGGACGATGGATTGAGTCCGTGTGGAGGAACTTGACCGGTCTGTGACTCCAAATGCAGACCTCGAGGGGAACAACTCCTCTACGAACAATACTGTTTGAATGACCCCCGGCTTTGTTTCTTCTCAGACTCTCTGGACAATCAGCGATGGATGCAATCATCCGCTGCCCGTTCCTGTCTCGCGTCCCTCAGACCTTCCTGCAGCAGGCCAGAAAGTCATTGGTGGCGTATGCCGTGAAGTGTCCCGTCATGATGGACCTTGCGTCGAGGCCGCTGGTGCGCTCGCTCTGCTCCTCGTCCTCCAGCTTCCAGAAAAGCGAGAGCACTCCTCCGGCCGGAGAAGGTCAGTGTCCATCAACAGTCACTGTTGACTTCAGTGCCTCGCGTGTTTTGCTGATGGTGGTCTCCTCCTCTAGAGGCGTCCAGAGTGCCTGTGGGACACCCTGCTCCAGCCGCGGGTCAGGCGTCTGCTTCCAGGTGCCCGTTCCTGGCAGCCGAGATGGGCCAGGGGAACAGCGGCGTGGTGCGGCAGGCCAGCATGGCTCTTCAGGAGGACGTCTCTGAAGTCCGCACCGTGTGCAAAGGTTCGTGAGGAAGTGGTTTACTGGATGTTAGGGCTTGTGATGTAACGCGTTTACGAAACCGTTTGGTCAGAGGCCTTTCTGAGCATCCGGCCAGTCGGATCGATGATAGACCCACGCGGTTTGGGGAAAAAGTAATAGAGTACCTGAGATCAAATAAGTTTAATGATTGTTTATAATAATTGCCATTTTATTGTTGTTGTTGTTACTACTAAATAATAAGCTATTATAGCATTATTACTAAACATAAATAAACGTTCTCTTTTTAAAACAGAAATAATTATAGCTAAGATTATTTGTATTATCACAATAAAACTTTTTTACTAATGAAAAGAGAAATGGTTGAGAGAGGATGAAGAGTACTGTAGGGCCTAACTGCTGCTATTACACTACCATCGTTTTAGTGATGATGAATGCCCTTGACTGGAAAGACTAGCCGATCTCTCTCTAATCCAAGCCTCCGTTCTCTAGATGTCTCTCCCTCGGAGCTCAATCCTTTGGTGAAGGACAGCAAGGTTGGAGGGAATCTGATGAAGAAGCTGATGAAGCAGCGGCCCACCAGGGTCTCTCATCTGCTGCAGGAGAACATGCCCAAAAGTATGTGTGTTCAGTCACGGCGAAGAAACTCCTGCTGCAAACCGCTTCCTCTTTTGGTGGAGGTTTCACACTCGTTCTTCTCTTTCAGCCGTCTCCAACTTTCGCTATGACGAGTTCTTCGAGAAGAAGATCGAGGCCAAGAAGGAGGATCACACATACCGCGTGTTTAAGACGGTGAACCGCAGGGCCACGGAGTTCCCGATGGCAGATGACTACACCGAGTCTCTGTCCTTCAGGAGGAACGTGTCCGTGTGGTGCAGCAACGACTATCTGGGCATGAGCCGCCACCCGCGGGTGGTGCAGACCATAATGTGAGCAGATTTGATCGTGCATTCACCGGAGGATTGACTGAAATGCACTTACCCTAATGTAATGCTCCTGGGCTGAAATGAAGGTGTCTGATGTCTTTTGACAGGGACACTTTAGAGAAGCATGGCTCCGGGGCCGGAGGGACTCGGAATATATCAGGGACGAGTAAGTTTCACGTGGATCTGGAGCACGAGCTGGCCGATCTCCACGGGAAGGATGCCGCCTTGCTCTTCACCTCGTGCTTCGTGGCCAATGACTCCACGCTCTTCACGCTCGCCAAGATGCTGCCGGGTAATTATTCCCCTTTCATGACTAAATCCATCTCTGTGCTGCAGGAAAGAGCTTGATGAATAACCTCAGGTACATTGATCGTACGTGTATTAAATCACCAGCTGTGAATGTTCAGCTGAATATGGATTCTGTGTGTGGGGGGGGCAAAAATATATGAAAGTGACCCAAATGTATTATTCTTACTACTCTTACTAATAATAAATTAACCTTATGGGCACAAGATGCGTTTAATATACGGTTTTCATTTTAATAGTTGACCTGTTCGCTTGTCTAATAATTAAAGGATCGATTAAATGAACGTATTATGCCTTGCTTGATTTAAACGCACAACAATGATGTGCTAAAATTCTTATTTACTTTCAATAAATTGATGTTAGTTGTATAAGCTCCATGGTTTTTAATACATTTAGATGTGCTTTTTGAATAAAAACAGAAAAGTATGCAGAAGTGGTTCTCCAGAAGGAAACTGACCGCCGCTCTCTCCTCAGGTTGCGAGATCTATTCAGACGCGGGGAATCATGCCTCAATGATTCAGGGCATCAGGAACAGCGGCGCCAAGAAGTTTATCTTCCGGCACAATGACGCCAAGCATCTGCGCGAGCTGCTGGAGAAATCGGATCCCTCCGCTCCCAAGATCGTGGCGTTTGAGACGGTGCACTCGATGGATGGTGAGTGGAGGCTCTGTGTGATCTGATCTGATCCGGGCCGGGCCGAGCTCATCTGTGCTGTGTGTCGCAGGCGCCGTGTGTCCACTCGAGGAGATGTGTGACGTGGCTCATGAGTTCGGGGCCATCACCTTCGTGGACGAGGTGCATGCAGTGGGGCTCTACGGGCCCCGAGGAGGCGGCATCGGGGACCGGGACGGAGTCATGCACAAGATGGACATCATCTCCGGCACTCTGGGTGAGTGACATCATCCCTCCCTCACGGAGTTACTCTGAGGGGCTGTGTATGGGACGAGCCTTCAGACACGTACAGCGGCTGGGTAACACTGGCCCGACCAGTTTGTTCCTGTCACCTGACACCAGAGCTGCTTTTACTCATGAATCCTTCTGAAATCAGCGCTGCTGGGTGTGTGTGTGTAGCACGCAACACTCCTGTAATAGGGACAGTACTATTATTATCATATTAAATATATATAGAAAATAAATTAAAACGCATTAGAAATGGTCTTTTTATTGATTTGTAAATTAAAAAACAACTATTAAATCACAGGGAAATGATTCAGTAATTTTAGATTTGCCCGTTTTTGCTAAAAAGAATAAATCTACTGTGATTTACTGTCACACAAACAGGGCAGCGCAGTTTAATTATTAGCAATACAGACTGAAAATGGCTTGGGGTTACGTGGATGTAAGTAAGCATCATTTATTGTTAGTAAAAACCCGTGACAAAGACCCTTTTGTCTTTCTAGTCATGTTAATATCTGTCAAAGATTCTGCTGAACAGAGTTATTTAATAAAATCTTGGTCTTTGTTTTGACTCTATAATTATTTTGATCGTATACTAGTCAACATTTCAAGTAGTTTATAAATCTTCTCTCTGTGTGTGTGTGGCTGCCGTGTCTCTGACCCGTCTCCTCTCGTGTTTGAGCAGGAAAGGCGTTCGGCTGTGTCGGAGGCTACATCGCCAGCACTCACGCCCTGGTGGACACGGTGCGCTCGTATGCCGCAGGCTTCATCTTCACCACGTCTCTGCCGCCCATGCTGCTGTCCGGGGCTCGCCAGTCCGTCCAGATCCTGAAGAGCGAGGAGGGCCGCTCTCTCCGCCGCAAACACCAACGTAACGTGAAGCTGCTGCGGCAGATGCTGCTGGACACGGGCCTGCCGGTGGTGCACTGCCCCAGTCACATCATCCCTGTCCGGGTGAGAGCACACACACATAATATGATTGATTTATATGCCAGTAAGCCTGAGTACATGTCGTGTGTAGTTGTACGGTCTCCGGCTGACTCTGGTGTGTGTCCTCAGGTGGCAGACGCCGAGAAGAACACGCAGGTGTGTGACATCATGATGAGCCGCTATAACATCTACGTGCAGGCCATCAACTACCCCACGGTGTCTCGCGGAGAGGAGCTGCTGCGCATCGCTCCCACGCCACACCACACGCCCCAGATGATGAGCTACTTCGTGGGTAAGTCCATCTGAGCTCCGGGAGCGAGCGCTTGTGAATCAATCAATCAGTGTGTGTGTGTGGGCGGGCTTTCTCTGGAAGCGCAGTGCTCTCACAATGAAATGGCTGTCTGTAATCTCAGGAGTATCACTGCTTCTTTACGTCATTACATGTACCTCGTGACTGATAACATCTGTTATGACACACACACACGCATGCACACACACGTTGGTTCGGTTTAAACGAACGTCTCTGCTTTCATTTATTTTCAAGATCTGTCAGTATGGCTAGAAGCTAAATATTTAAACTCCTATTTAACTCTGAATAAAGCACATAATCTGTCCCTGAGATCATCGTCATGTAGTTATTTCAGCTGCAACATGGGGGAAATAGAAACTTTGTGGTTTTGTCGTGGATGGTTAGTTAGGACAACACCTCAAATGAACACCGAAAACATGGCTTTTCTGGCATGTCAGTTCCTTCAGGTGATATATGTGTGTGTGTGTGTGTGTGTGAGCACTGTACTGATGGTTGTGTGTATGTGTCTCTCACAGAGAAGCTGACCCAGGCCTGGAAGGAGGTGGGTCTGGAGCTGAAGGCTCACTCCTCGGCCGAGTGTAACATCTGCCGGCAGCCGCTTCACTTCCAGCTGATGAGCGAGAGAGAGAAGTCCTTCTTCAGCGGCCTGAGCCAGCCCATCTCCGCCTGCGCCTGACCCTCCTCGCGCACACACATGTCTGGATCCATGTATTTTATTAAGAGTAAATCTGAAGTGTTTTATATTTATAGATGTCTGGCTGATGCAGGCCAGTCGTATTTGATCAATCGAGCATTATACTGATGTGGATGGGCTGTAATAAAGCGATGAGAAACGCTCCCTGGCTCTGTGTGTTTGTGGTGAGGGTGACCTGTTTCTGGCTGTTGTTTGGGGAAGTGACCTCTGTGAATCACGTCTGTAACTGGCACACTGACCTGGATCTGTGCTGGTCAGGTAACGGGTCATGTGTAACACAAGCTGAAACCGGTGTGTGTGACCCACATCAGAGGATGAAGAACTGGTGAGTCCAGCACTGACTAACGCCTCTCAGTTTCCATCAGTCACTTCCTAATATGGTGCTGAGTGAAGTGTGTCTCGTGGTGCAGATTTCTGAGAAGATGAGCGTGGGAAACCATTAAATCAAACTGCTTTGATTTAAATCTAGGGCTGGGAAAACAAATTTCCTCAAAAGAGATTAACTAGTTCATATCCTGCATCCTCGCAGAAAAATTCCGATACCAAGAAAGATGGCATTACTTGATGTTGAACCGTATATATGTGACCCTGGCGCTCACAGGAATATTTGTGGTGTGGTGCAAGTCAAAATTATCCGTTTTTCTTTTATACCAAAACTCATTAGGGTTATTAAGACCATGTTCTGTGTATTTCTCAATATTTTGATACCCTTAGATTCACAAATGGTTCAGTCATAACAAACCATACGTCAATGGAAAGATTATTTATTTAAAAAATTGACCCTTATGACTGGTTTTGTGGCCCAGGGTCATGTACGTGGTCATCAAACACAGCCAGGGATCAAAAGTCTTGTTAATAATGATACTGATGCTGGCCTTTGTTTATAATACTACTAAAACCAACATATTCAATATTAAAAATGTGTATATTCTGTTTACACAGAAGGCTGTAGGAAACAGAATTGTGAGTAAGATGCTAGTATGAATAAGCCCTGTCAGTGACAGAAACAAGTGTGAGCTCGTGTTCAGCCGGTAAAGACACGGTGGATTGTGTTTCTGTGCGTGTCCTGACCAGAGCAGACGGTCTTCACAGCACTACTGTCCAAAACAGACATCAGTTTGCTCTCTTTGCTCAACAAATATGGCCAACGTTCAGATTTATTGTGGTTTTCAAATAAATACTGAATATAGTTATTCAGTAAGGACACAATTAATTGAAGACATTTATGCTGCAAAAGATTTCTGTTTCAGATAAATGCTGTTTCTTTTTATTTTAATCCTGATAAGCAGAAGGCATCACTGTTTCCACGGCTTTTCAACACTGATTATACTCAGAAATGTGTGTTGAGCAGTAAATTATTATGATTTCTGTAGATCGTGTGAGTAATGACGCTGAGAATACACAGAAAACCGCTGCTTTATTCGTTTCCTGACTGTCAGCTGTTCAAACATAGTTCCTTTAATAACAAACACACTTTACCACAAGAACTGACTGCACTGAAGGAGAACACTAATGAGGATAAACCAGATAACAGGTGGGATGAGTTAACTAGGTCACAGGGAAGAAAGCAATAAAGACAGGATTAGAAACACAATGAACGTGAGACCTCCTCCTGATAAAAGAAATGAAGGGGATTTGGGGAATAACAGAGGCTTCTTTTAAAAACACTGGCACCAAAGTGGTAGTATGATACCGTAACTTAAATACCACACCGGTTTGATCAGTCTAAATACAGTAAGTAAAATGTATTCATTATTTATTTGGTCCCACTTTATATTAGGTGCTAATATACTATGTACTTGAAATGATTGAAATGAAGCATTTTGTGCAATGCACTTATTGTGTACATGCATAAAAACACCTGCATGCAATAACATCTGGAATTAATACAGTAACACTTGTTTTTAAGCTGTCCCAATTAGGAGTAATGACCCAATTAGGTACTTCCTAGTAGCTGTTGTTCTTACAGGGAATAAAATGTACTTATCAAGTACAAACTGTTCCATAACTTATAAGTATATTTTGTTTAGTGTGCTTACTAGGTAATTACCAATTACGATTATAGTTACATTGTTTTGGTTCAAGCTAGCATTAACAGGCGTCGTAGCACTCCGGCTCTACATCATGAAGTGTACAGGTGTTTTGGACAGGTTGTCCAGCACACACTCATCAAAGCTTCATCTCATGCTGACACCTGAGCTCAACACACACCGAATGAATCTCTGACTCCCTCAGCTGCCTTCAATGAGCACCATGACAGGAAGCACTTGCTGCTTGACTTCTTCTTTCATCTACAGGTGTCAGACGCACGTGATGCACTCAGAGCTCGAGCTTGCTGGCATCAAAGTCAGTCTGTCCTCTAATCCTCTGCTGCACACACACACACACACACACCTGAGGCCGGGAACAATGTTGCCTTCACAGAAGACATTCCCGCATGCTTTCACACAGATTCTCATGAGCGCTGGAATTCGTGCATTAACTGTGTGTAAAAGCTGGCAGAGCTCGTTAAGGCGTGTTTGTCAGGGGTCCAGACCCGTCTGGTATGTGGTCATGTGATTCCACATGTCACGTAGACCTCGCTCCAAACACTGCAGCAGAGTGACCCACAGTCAGGCTGACACACACACAAACACACTGTATTTACACAGCAATTATTAATTGCGTCTTCTGTAAAATAAACCTAATCCGTCGTCACAGTGAAACTAATGTCATTAACCGTCACAAGTGCATAAAATCCACGTGTAGTCAGAGGCATCTACGGTTGGTTTGAGATGACTATGAAGGGAAATGTCAAGCACATGACAATCAGTCAAGTGATTTTTCATGGAGCTGCTCTTTAAAGGCCTGGACATTCACGAGAGCTGTCACGACAAACCATCAGAAAACACTGCTAGAGGTCAGACTGTGAAAACACAGGCCTGCGTTCATGAAGAAATAAGCTGCTCATTTATTGATAATAGCAGATTAACTTTCATAACTGAGTAAATCACTGGCTTTAACATTTAGCTGCAGTAAGTGATTTCAGGACTGGTAAGCAGTGTTTTTAATGAAAACAAACTCTGGAAAAATCACCTTGAGTCACAGAGTGCGTCACTTTAAACACTTCCTTTATTCAAACATAACATTTTTTTTTTACTACATACTACAAAAATTAAAACTCATCTCAGCCAGGCTAAGACATTGGAATCTGATGAGACTAAGGAAACAACAACTAAACACAGGAAACTCAAACTCAAGTACAGCTGGATGAAATACATAAAACAATAGTCCTTGAATGTCTTCCTCACCTCACTCTGCACCTCCTTTTTATTGTTTAAGTAAACATACATTTATGTTTTGTACAAGTCTGTAGTTTACAAATGTACCGCTTTCTGATTCTATGTATAAATGTGTCAGTGTATAGTTCTGAAAAATGTGTATGGCTTTGGCCTGAATATAGCCTGTGAAAATAAACTGTTCTTGTGGTCAGTTCAGAGAGAGTGGGCTGGGTCAAAAGTGACCTTCTTAGCCCTGTTCCTTGCACTGATAATACTCTCAGCAGTCCTGATTGTCCATGTTGTCTAATTATCATCAGGAAAATCCATGAACTGAACCAAGGGCTTATGATAAAAGAGACATACAAATTGTTCAGAGCAGTGGAGCCCCAGGACTGGGATTGAGAACCGCTGGAGTACACCCTTGAACAGATGTAGCCCCATGAGCTGGGGAAACAGAAGCCCGAGGTGAAGTCATGGCACCTGGAGGCCTGGGGTACCAGGGTCATACTGCTGGAACAGTGGAGAAGTGAGCCAAGGGATCTGAGGATCAAGGAGGAATGGATAGCTATAGACTGAGATGAAGCCAAGAGTATGAAGATGACTCTGGAGCTGAAGGGATGGATGAGCCAGTGGAGGGGCCAGATATAGCCACAGGACTGGAAGTCTGATGGAAGTCAGGAGAAAGATAAACCAAGGTGGAGATGTTAGAATAAAGAAGCCCAGTGAAATTGGAGGGAGGACAGGCCACTGTGGAGCCACAACAGCGAGGAGCCATTGTTGAATCAATGGGACCAAGGGTTTAGGTCAGGGTAGGCCAAGTTTGGTCCTAGAGAGCCTGCAGTGTTGAGATACAACCCCAATTGCTTTAATTGTAACGATATAAGAAGATCAATGGTGGCTAAGATGAAGATTTTGGGTGTTGTATCTAAGTGGTATCTAAAACTGGTAACACTATGGCCAGTATTTTATGGCCCAGTGAAGCTGGAAGAACCCCAGATGAACCAATAGGTCAATAGGCCTCGATGGAGTCCTGGGCTCGGAGGGTGAAGGTGGAGCTGGGGGAAAGAGAATGGAAAGAGTGAAGGTGGAGGAGCCAGCAGAACAGAACTAGGAGGAGGAACTGGTCAGGAGTCCATTGAGCTGGATGGGATCTTGCAAAGCAAGAAGCAGGAGTTCAAGGACAAGGGTGCAGACTGGTTCTGTAGAAAGCAGGTAGATCAGTGATTTTTCCAGTGCCAGTTCTGGGATGGACATGAGGCGGGCTGGGCAGGCTCAGTCTTCAGCTCGTGGTCAGCAGTGGGCTCCGGTTTCACGGCAGCTGGTGTTTGAGATGTTTCTGAATGATACAGGGCTGTCAGAGAGGAAGCGGTCAGACACCATACATATAGTACTCAGTTAATTACCCCCATGATTCAAGAGTTGGTCCTCAGGCGGGCTGCTGTTTTTCTGTTACGACGCAGCAGGCAACCGTAGAGCCTTGGATCAACTTTCATCAGAAAAACTGTATTTACAAAAACATACTGCAAGACATGCAGAACTCCGTTGTCACGATAGAGACGGGAGGAAGCGTGCGGATCCATTTAAGTTACACAGAGTCAAAACAGGCAGAGTCAATCACGGCAGACAGGGACATTGGAGGCAGAGACAATGGAATAAACCAGTACTTAGCGGTAATCAGGCTAATGGCTAACAGTGTCCAGGGGGCGAAGACGAGAGGATAAATCCAAGGCAGACACAGAGAAACACAGGGAAACAAGGAACACGGGTGGCTACACAAAGGGAGTAACAGGATACATCCAACATTGACGAGCGTCTAAACAGGAAACAAACTTTAATACAGACATGCTAACAAAGAGCGAGTTAGTGGTCAAGGCAACAGAAAAGGTGGGTGGAGACAACAATGAAACACTATGACAACGAATGAGATGGGCAGAGATATGAGTTCATTGAAAGGAGTCCATGAATGAAAACAGACATAAAACATACACACATAGTTTACTGGCACATCCAGCTGATCATCACAACCATAAATAATGACAATAATCAACCAATTTATGATGCAAACACATACAGGGGAAATTTGGATTTCTCTACTGTCCAAAGTACTGTAAACAGTGCATAAATTCACATGTTTTTTAATGAATAAAATGTTCTATAAATCATGGTCAGTGAAGAACAGGGCTGCATTCTCCGATAACGTTGTCTCTTAGCGCGCTACGAAGACTCAAAAGGTACACCTTAACTACCTTTCCTACGTGCGTTCGCCGAACTATACCTTTCTACTGTAACGTTCTCCAATAAATGGCACAATTTTCCGAGCGCTGCCACAGCTATAAAGTTTGTGTAAACTCATCTTTCTTCATATAGACTCTTAAGACTTTTCTGTCAAGTGGTTCGCCAGCTGATGTGCTTTAGGACAGTAATTAAAAAAGCTAACAACCATTAGTATGTATGGAAACTTTATTAATGACAACACTTCCATTCACTGGCTGTAGGCTATAACAACTGCAGTATTTTATGTGTAAAAATATAAGTAAAAATGTAAATTTAACACTAAATCAGATGTTATATTAAATGTTCATTTAAACTGTTATGTTAAACTGCGAAGTGAAAAAGTTTTTTGCGTATTGGTGGTCACGTCAGCAGTGATAAGGTATAGTTAAGAGCGCTCCAGACCAACCTTACGAACAAATGACTTACAGAAGGTATACTTAACTAAGAAGGTTTCGGAAAACAGGCGCTAAAGATAAGGTACGTCTTAAGGTATAACTTAAGAACGACGTAGCGTTAAGGTTGTTTCGGAGAACGCAGCCCTGACCTCTATGCCCTACAGCAGTGGTTTTCAAACCTGTCCTACAAGGACCCCTGCCCTGCACATTTTGTATGTCCCTTGTCAGACACACCCAATTGAGGTCTTGAAGGCTCTACTAACGAGCTGATGAGTTGAATCAGGTGTGTCTGATAAGGGAGACATGCAAAATGTGCAGGGCAGGGGTGCTTGTAGGACAGGTTTGAAAACCACTGGTCTACAGAATACAGAAAAGAAGCAAAGAAAGTGTGTTGTTGCTGCTGAAGAAGAGAAGAACATGAGCTGAGAGCCATGGGAGTGAAGTGTTAATGAGCTACACCTGCACCTATATCTGTCTGGAGACCCACGGAGGAGCTCTGTCAGGACACGAGGAGAAACAACGATCAGGACACAAGGAGGCGTAACCACCAGGGCATTTTAGCTGTTGTTTTTGTTGATGTCTGGGCAGTGGTCATCTGTGAGAGGCTGCTGTTTACTTTTGTTTTGGATGTTTTCTTGCTGTTTACTGTATCTGGTTCATGCCTCCTTCTCCCCTGAACTTGAAACTTTTAAACATGTGACCTTGGAACAAAACCAGTCACAGGGGACTTTTTAACTGAGATTTATACGTCATCTAATTTATACATGAGCTTTGTATTGATATTTGGTTGTGATAGGGCAATATTTGAGGCACAACTGATTTTTGAACCTGATTTTACAGAGTGCAACATGTTCCTGGATCAACATCTTTGTTGACACCTGGCTGGAACAACACCAATCAGATCTGAAAAACCAGTTCACAGTTTTTGTGAAGTTTAGGCTTACAATCAGTGTTTGGTGTGTTTCATCATGTTCTGTGACTTTAGGCATTACCCGTGGGTAAGGTAAGGTTTAGCTGTACAGATATGGTCAAGATTACATTTTTGGATTGCAATGTTGTTCCAGAGTTAACAAAAGTGAATAAATATAAAATGAAATATACATAATATGTGTTGTGGATGTTTTCTTTCCACTAGTCTAGAAGACCACATGTTAGTTGGTGTGTGGGAAAAAAACATTGCTTTTTTTCTTAAGTGTCTTGTCAATGCTACCGCAGTGATAAGAATAAACTAATATGTTAAATTTAGATGACGCATTGAACTGATGGGAAGTGAACTGCCATGAACTGGCCTGGCCTTTACTCCACTACATGATCACACCCAGAAACATTCCAGCGGCCTGACACAGCACCAACAAAACCACACACAACATGACAACGTCACAGAAACAACAACATGACGAGATGCCAGCAACGCTTCCTCCAAATTTCTCAGCTGATGCAGTACCAGACGGCTTCCTGAATCTGGTCTGTGGTCTCTGTTCTCTGGCGCTGGTCCAGCTCTGCTATCCAAGGGCCGAGTGGGCGGCACCCACTCAGGGACTGTAAACAGAGCTTTGTCACGCGAACATAGGAAACCCTTTTCCTTTTCTTTACGCAGCAAACAAAAGACGGCAGTGTTCACAGGCTGCAGCCAGCCTAAACTCATTCTGATATGCTTATATAAAGCTTGCAAGGCTTAAGACAAACAGACCTTGCTCTCATGATCACACACAGGTTTTTAATATAAAGATCCACTGCTGTGATCAATATCATGAGTATGTCTTAAACATGTCTTATTACACTGTGCTGGCCGTCCAGGATTAGGATGAGTGCTTCCAGATCTGGAGAAAGTGTCCCAGATAGCACACGTACTTCTGCAAGATGCCTGTTGAACATCTCTTGATCTGGAAAGCATCTGCTGTCTACATACATTCTAAATCATAAACATCTTAAAGACATCTAATAGACGTCTATTTGGCATCTAAAAGGAGACGTCCAATAGATGTATTGCAGATGAGCAAACAACCTAAATGATGCGTCTTGCAGATGTAAAAATTGTCAAATAGACGTGTACGTGTGCTATAAGGGGCCGCAGCATTAATAGATGCTCTGCAGTGAATGGGTGCCGTCAGAATGAGAGTCCAAACAGATGATAAAAACATCACAATAACACACAGCACTTCAGTTACCATCTGGGGTTTCTAAGAAACAAATCTATCCAGGTGTTTTAACTGAAAAACAAATAAAATAAAAATGTTGCTTTCAGCTAGAATAATCCAAAATCCATAATAATGCCTCCTCCAGTGAAGCAGTCTGGATTGGAGACCAGTATTTTATCTGGAAACAAGGGTTTGAAGTTAAGAATGTGTTAATAATGGAGTCTGGAAGCTGGCATGAACCAACAAAACAAGCATGATCTTAAGATGTGAAGAAAGGGGTTGAAGTGACCATAAATCCCATCATCATTATCATCATCTTCAGGTGACTGAGCTAAAGATCAGATCTGGACCAGCATGTTTAGTGAATTATTTGTAATAATGTCCTCATCCGACCTTCAGCAGCAGCTCATTTCCACACAAGACTTTATTTTGCCGTGTGGCATTTTAACATTCAATATTCCCTGTTTTAGTGATGCTTGTGATGCTTTCTCCTTCTGGGGTGGAGAAGTTCTGGCACTGAAGCAGGAGAAGATGTGAAACAATACCCAGAGATAATGGAGCTGCTGTCACGCTAACGAGAGTGAGACGATCCAGAGCGGAAGCAGGAGCACTGATGGCTCAGGCAGACTCATCCGGTCTTTTACAGAGCAGTGCTGGGATTATTCTGTATGTCACCTTTCACATCTTCACTGTGTCATTCATGTTTGTGTTCACTCATTACTGCTTTACTGTTAAAATTATAGAAATAAAACCATAAAGATAAATACACAAGTGTCTAACCTTTCCCTGATTTATCGATATCAGTCAACTAAACAACATGAAATGCCAAGCAGGTGAAAAGTTAAGCATGTGTTATATTAACCTGTCAAAATGCCCTTTCCTTCCAGCTCAAGGCCAGGAGTCAAAGTCCATATGAGTCTACAGTCATGTTCACAGAGACATGTTCATTTGCGACTGTACGCAGATCACAATAATCCTGCACTGATGTTTCCTGGTTGAATCTCTCTGTCGTTAACAGGAACACCGAATCAATCACTAGAAACTTCCTGCTCATAAAAGTTCTTCTGAAAGATGGAAAGGCCATTCGTTAATTATTTGATTCATTTATTGACAGTAAAAAGAAAGAGTGAGTGAGTTTCCTTATTTGCTCATGTTTTATTTTTCTGTGAACAAGGAAACACATTCCTCATCATGAGCAGTTCTCAGAAATGTCACTCAATTATTACAATTAATAGCAAAATGAGAATTTCCTGCTGACACACTACAGCAACGCCTCACTCGAATCCATTTTATTATGACTATACTACTGCTGTAATAATTTTGGTATAATCTCATCTGAAGTAAACACGGCTAGTCTCCATCTCCATTACGTGTGTCGCCAATACTGTTGAGTTTTACTGAAGGAAAATTAATACAACTCATTGTAAAAAGGTCCCTCCTGCCACCCAGAGAGGGTGTTATCAAAACCACAAGGAACAAGTCAAGCATACAAACACTCAGATATGCTTAAAAGACGATGGTTAAAATGCTAACCATGTCCAATTAGCATTGAAAAGGCCAGTCAGTACAAGTAGCCGTTTTATAAAGTCTTACATCACACGGTTAGAGTATGATCTGAGCGATGCTCATAAACAGTCAGTACAGTGTTATTCATGATTAGCTAGAGGTCAGAGGTCACATCTAGGGCTTCTGTACTCTTTGGTCGTGTCAGGCAGAGCTTTCCCTCCACACACAGTATAATAATATATATATATAAAAAAATGATTAAAGATCAAAAATAGTTATAATTAAAGATGAGAAGTGGAATTTATCTTGTTATTATTTATTAAGTGACAGTTTGGCAAAAGCTTCGGTCTTTAGCGCCACCTTGTGTTCACTCGCTTTAATCACGTGATGATTATTGCCGTTCATCGTGACTTGCAGATTTGAGAGGTCGCGTCTCCTTTAAGACGCCGCGTGACGTTTGTGGGCAGGGCCTCCTGCGACGTACGCGCACGCGCCAACCACGGCGGGTAAAATGAAAGCTGATAGCAACCAACCGACAGCCCTTAGCAACCGGCTAGCTTCGTTCAATCTAAAGTTTAATCTTTGAAACGAGCCCCGAGCTGCGTGTTCGTCTGAAGCGGTTCAGTGTCGCTAGCATGTAAACAAAGCTTCACTCGTCCGATCATGAGCTCTGTCCTGGTGAGTGCTGCTTGCTATAGCGTTACTAGAAGAGTGAGATTCGCCCCACAATCT
>JAUYWG010000045.1:693196-703969 GCA_034779775.1 Enteromius afrohamiltoni
TGTAGAACCATCTCAAGGAGGATCAGAAGAAATGGACAGCACCCGAGTTAAATATATGAGTGTCACAGCAAAGGGTCTGAATACTTACGACCATGTGATATTGCAGATTTTCTTTTTTAATAAATCTGCAAAAATGTCATAAATCCTGTGTTTTTCTGTCAATATGGGGTGCTGTGTGTACATTAATGAGGAAATTATTTTAGCAAATGGCTGCAATATAACAAAAAGTGAAAAATTTAAGGGGGTCTGAATACTTTCCGTACCCACTGTATGTACTTGTGTGTGAATGTGAGAGATGGGTCACGGGGCCGATGCTGGAGCATGCTGGGATCACAGTGAGTGTGTGATGTCTCTGCTCCACATCTGTGTGTGTCTCACGTGCTCAGACATACGACTGCAGCTGCTCTGCACCCGGCCCAGGCTCATTCACACTATAACACTCAATGGAGCCACTCTGTTAGGAAAGGTCTTTTTTTGCAACATGGCACAAAAAAAGTATCAACATTTTTATTTTTTATATCATCCAATATTGCTTATTATCACAATACGTTTCACATCTTTATTTCTTTCAAGTTTACAGGCAGATTTGTAAATGAGCTCTGCTCTTCTGTGGGGTGACGAGCCGTTCTCTGAGACGGTTAACTTTAGCCATGCCTAACTAGCTCATTATTAGGAAAGATTCATGAAACAGTCTCTTTTTCTGTAGATGAAGCTGGCACACAAATGATTTGCACAAACATAAATGCATTTAGGCAGATAAGGATCAGCACATTCACAGTGTATTGTGGGGGAAAGCAGAAGATCAGTACTGTGTCATTGTAGGTTTAGTTTCTTCTGCTGCTGTGAGGACCTTTTGAAATAACTGAAACCATCAGACAGAGATCTGGCACAGCATCCCCTGAAGCAGGATGAAAGACCGCTCAACTAAACCTCACCTGAGGAAACTCTTTCACCCTTCATTCTTGTGGTTCAGGCTGATCGGAGGAGATTTTATTTGCACTTTTGTTTAGACCAAATACATGCATATAGAACCCTACGCATGTAAACCTCACGTTTCAGCCTAGTAGATGATTAACATTTTTATACTGTAGGGCTTTTGAATGCTTTAATCTAATTGGTTGGTGCACATTCTGCCATTATTTTGGCTAAAGCAGCTCAAGGCAGCTCTTGACCTTGTTATATGTATTTATTGCCCACATAAATACGTGTTTATTATTTACACCGTAAAGTCAATTTGTATTTTTATTTTCACTTGACCTGTGAACATACAGTGGTTTAGTGAATTTGCCCCATTTACATTTACAGTTCAGTCCCAGCTCCAGTACGCTCCACAGCTCACACGATTGCTTCTCAGTTCTGCCCTTCAGTAATAAACGTCCTGTTGGACTTTTCTGCAGGGTTTGCCACAAAGTCTGCGCAGCAAATGTAAAACGTGGGCCTTTTGTTGAGCTCTTGTGACGTGATGATTGCAAGGAAGTTCAACTCTGAGCAATCAATACTTGCCTCTGTCAGGTTACTGGGAAAAACTGAAATCCCATAATTCTTGGCGGCAGTTGCTTGGCTGCACTACACAGAATTGCCTTTGACAGGTTGGAGGCTCTTATGTGAGGATGCTCTTTCTCTGGCTGTCTAATGGCTGATCTTTCAGCTTCCATGAAGAGCTCTTCTGAGAAACAAAGGCAGGGTGATAAAGAGACCTCTCTCTCTGCGCTGCTTTTGTCTTTTCTATTTTCCGTTCTGTCTCTCTCCTTCCTCCTCACACGTTCATGGTGCATGGTGACAAATGGAGATGCTCTCAGAGGGAAAAAATCTTCAACCAATTTCCCTTTTATGACCGGCAGAAAAGCCTAGAAAACTAGAGTATTTGCAAGGGAGCTTAAAGCACACATTAATCCCATTAAACCAGGCTAATTTGTGAGATGATACCACAGCTCTGCTTAAAATCCCAGATAGATCTTTTACCACAGGATCCTAAATGCAAATAAGTGACGCTTTACAGGAACAGCTCCTGTGTCACGCTGGACTAACGGCTGATTTTAGGGTAAATGATGGAAATGACTCTCTTAACAGGTAATTCATTTATAATGTAAAGTTAGATTTAAGTCTCTTAAGATTCTGTTTGATACCAAAAAGGCCATCATTATTTTGGTGTTGTGGTAATAAGCAATAAACCGCTGGAATTGTATAAAAGTTTTGCAAAAGTATTTATAAACCATAACTAATGACAATAAAGAGCCCTCATTTGAAATGTGATTTCAAAGATTGACTAAGATGGCAAAAGAATTGTAAATGTACAGCCCTAACAGAATACAAAGGCCTGTTATTTAGCAGTGTTTGAGAAGATGTGGAAGATGAATCACTGAATCACTCGACTGAGTTCTCTTTCACGTCCAGCACCAGAGATCAGTACAAGCTGTTAATTACCTGCGTGTCCCTCGTTTACAGCAGCGTGAGGAAGCTGTGTGTGTGTGTGTGTGTGTGTGTGTGTGGGGCAGCTCCTGATGAATGACTGTGTTTGGAGGAAGCGTCTATTGATGGATCCGTCAGACCAGTGCAGTTTCACTGGGCCTCAGGAAATTTTCCACTGTTGGTTTTTCCAGTCCAGGTGATTCATGGTGAGGGTGTTAAAGGGTGCGTGAGTGTGTGTTTGAGCAGCTGTTTTACTGCTGAGCTGTGAGTAAGTCCACCTCTCAACAAGAGTTAATCCTGCTCTTTGGAAGCCTGTTGGCTCAGCATAAGCTCTCTTCAGCTTTCATGTTTTTGTGTTTGTTTCATCAGACTCTTTCTTTAACATTCAGCTCCAGTCCCACAGACTCTCGGCACGACTCAAGCATTTACAAGCACAACGATAGATAATGCTGTTTAAATGATGACTTCAAAATATGAGAACTGGTTCATGGCCTGCTTCTACATACAATCCAGTGGCTCCCACAGACTTAAAGCTCGTTCACACCAAGCACGATAACTATATTTACACCCACACCGGCCAACAATATCGTCTGTTTATTATTAGCTTTAAGTTCTCAAGCCCCTGATAGCAGGATTGATTCTGATTGGTTGTCAGAGTTAGTATCGTTCATCAGCTGGAAAAAATGGTTTTGAAAAGGATTCCGACAATATTTGTTTGTTGTTATAGTTAATTATAGTTTTGTATGTGTGTGCACGGTGCAAATAAATACACACATAAATGTATGCATTTAAGAAAATATTTATGTTTATATGTTATATTATTATATAATATATTATATTAGAAATTATATGAATGTAAATATTTTTTTTAATACATGATTCCATATGTGTGTTTATCTATCTATGGCCCGGTTTCACAAACAGGGCTTAGCTTAAGCCAGGATTAGGCATTAGTTAAGGAACTTTTACAAAAATGCCTTATAAGAAAATATTCCAGGTGTGCATCTTAACACAGAACAATGGCACTGACATGTTTTAAGATACGTCAGAGCAAGATATTTTCACCTGAGACAGCTCAAACATGCAGTTTAGTCTGGGACTGGCTTAAGCCTCGTCTGTGAAACTGGGGGTATATGTAATAAATATAG
This sequence comes from Enteromius afrohamiltoni, assembly GCA_034779775.1. NCBI lineage: Eukaryota > Metazoa > Chordata > Actinopteri > Cypriniformes > Cyprinidae > Enteromius > Enteromius afrohamiltoni. Next base: position 696,754 of record JAUYWG010000045.1, read on the forward strand.
ACAGCACACACACAAAAGAAAAAAAAACATATTAACGTTAAAAAAAAAAAAAAAACATTTTAAAAGTCATTACAGAACGTAAAACACAAGCCGTTTGAACACCTTATTTAAGACTTGCACAAATAAAGTTAATATTATAAAAGCAATGTCTATAGCATATCAAATCATAATATTACGGTAAAAAATACAGATGCAAAGTTTTATCAAATGTTCTGATCAAAGTCTAAAGAATCAATTATATAGTTTGATGATAACTAATCAAAGTATATTTTAATGTCTCGTCTGGACTAAGATGAAAATGCAGGTTTATTCTGTTCCACTAGGTGTCTCTTCTGGAGCAGCAGAAATACAGAGGCTTCCTTGTTAGCGGCTGTACACAGAGCAGTGCTGCGCTCATAAGTAGGTCATAAGTAAAATGAAAATGCCGCTGATGCCTTTGTTGGTTCCCTACAGAGATGCATTGACATAAATCCAGCACGTTTTGAGTTTGAAATGTGCAGCGCTCATATTTATTGAGCGAAACCGATGGGCCGAACCTTTCCATTGTTCCAGTCATGAGATCTAGTATTTGAGCTGTTTTTTCGGATCCAGTCCTTGGTTAAATATAGAGCTGCAGTGTGCAGGAGCAGCCGCATGTGGTTTATATAAGGCTATACTTCACTGTAAGTCAATATTTGACCTGGCCTCTTACCCGGCACTGCAGAAATACACCTTCACTGGAGTTTAACCAGAGCTCACAGATGACTAAACGCAGCTCTTCTGTTCCATGTGAGTGACTCTAGAGGGAACGTTAAGACTTCGACAGGTTGCACCTCATACTTGCACTCAGTCACACGCCTCACACTTTACATCTGGACATAACCCTTGAATCATTTCTGGCTTCTGGAAAACGCACACTAGTGGAAGGTAATGTGAGTAGTGTTGCACATTGTTAGCTTGTTGTTTGGCTCTTCTGGTCATCACCGTGTGGTTTCTTCGGGGAATTTGGGTTGTTTCACTTCAGTATCTTGTTCTAGGTGGTTGCATCTGCTAATGTTGCCAGTCTAACTGACTTCCCAGGATGTCTCTGTGCTGGACTGTTTTTGAGACTGGACTGATTTGTCACGGTGTCTGTGGTATAGTCTTTCTCTGACTGCAGTAAGCGTGCTGTGGAGTTCAGCGTGTGGAAATCACCAGGGTCACGCAGACAAATATTGACCTAGCTCAGACCAGGAAGAGGCACTCGAATGGCACCTGTCTGCCAGATGTGTCCAGCGTGCGTTTTATGGCAGGAGCGCTGTCTTTCTTGTAAAGACGAGTCGACAGCCTGTTGATTTTCCCCCGTTGCCTCTCTCAGTTGAAGAACGCTCCCTTCTGAAAACATCAGATTGCATGGGCAGCGCATTTGTTAAAAAAGCGATTTCCGATGAGAAATCTGAGATGCTTCATAGTGAAAATATGCAACATTTGCAACTCAATACGTTTGAGTTGTTGAAGCAAGATTCAAGAACCATTTCTATACAGCCCATGCTAGAAGCCATTGATTACCACCCAATGTTAGAATGTTTTTAATTTGAATACAAAGAGAACTAAAAGACTTTCAAATCAAATAAGCCAACATGTTATTCACAATAGAGCATAGAGAACATAACAGATCTTTAAACTGAGACATTTTATACTTTACCCACTAAATGAGCTCATTTCAGGTATGATGCCTGCAATGGGTCTCAAAACATTTGTCACAGGGACAACAAGTGATGTTATCAAACAAGTTTCAGGAGGAGCTCTGACGCAATGATTAGCTACAGCTGTTTCCAATCCCCTAATCAGTCTCAGCCAATCAAATTCATAAGCCCTCCCCTTAAATAGGCCCCCTCTTACTTCTCCACTGTTATTTGGCGTCTTCCTCCGGGGGCGAGCGGTGTGTATTTTGTCTGAGGTCGTGAAACTTTACTAGAAACAAGTTTTGTTCACACTTCTGTCCAGATTGACTCACAGCACACTTTCAGGCATGAAAATCCCACGTGAATCGTGTAGATCCGATGAATTTTTTTTTTGAGGGGGTGTGGGGGGGTCTTGGAAAAAATCAGTCTTGGATGGTATTTATTGATTATTTAAAACTTATATAATATGAAGTGGATTTGAGCCACTTCAAATCGTGAAAGCTGAGCGTCCCGTGTTTGTAGACCGTGCGCGTCATCCACTGACATCCAGGGCGCTATCTCTTCCTGTGGGACAATCCGTGATGTGGTCGTGGTTTCAAACGGAGGGCAAGGTCTCGGTTAAAGGGCAAGAGGTGTCCTTTTGTTTTAGAGATGTACATATGTCTTTAGACAAATGTCAATACAGTATTTATTTATTTATTTTTCAGAACCTGTGCTTGGTTTATTATTCCATTCAATTTATTTGGCTACTGTAAAAAATTGACGAAGGGAAACTATTATCAAACATGTTATTTTTCTGGTTTGCTCTGTCTGCAATAGCAAATAGCATTTGTAGTTGACTGTATATTTTTCGATAATGGTAGAAAATACTTGATTAGAGTGAAAATAGTTGATTTCTTTGCCAAACCTGGCTGTCAATCATGATGGAAGAATAAACACAAGTTACAGCATGTTCGCTAATCAGACCATAATATTTATTCTGTGGGAGTCCTCCCACCTCCCGGCCTATCAGAGGCCACATCACCCCTCGAGCACCCTTCTCACCTTTTTCACCCCTGACCCATTTTCATGCCTGCACTTTACATGTTACTTAAATGCATCACTGTTTCCACAAAAGATTGTGCAGCACAACTCCTTTCAACATTGGTAATAATCAGAAATGTTTCTTCAGCAGCAAATCAGCATATGTATATGTCTCTGCAGCCCATGACTGGTTAAAGGAGTCACACAAAGCCCATTTTCCACAAGCTTATATGATTATTTAGGGTCTTAATGGAAAGTTTGTAATATAGTTTGTTTTAAATTTCTCAAAGATAGTGTAAAAACCGCTAATTTTCCCCTGTCAGAAACAGCTCTTCAGAAACCACTCTGTTCTGTGTACTTCCCCTTTAAATCTTCACGAGCTCCGCTGACTCCGCCCCTCTTTTTCAGACGCTCTCAGAGGATCTTTTTTTTTTTAGCCGTATTCATAGTGAAACTTGCTAATTAACACATTATTAGGAAAGGAGATGTGCAAAGATTCAGTAAAGACATTATACTGCTTCTGTAGGTGAGGCTGGATCATGAATGATTCTCACAAACATAAACTCATTTCTGTTGATCAAGGGGGCGTTTCCCTTCAGAACCAAACGTAACGTTAATCCTCCGAGTCTTCAGTCACTCAGATGTCGAGAGTAAATCACTACTGCTCTGTTCATTAATACATTCAACAACAAAACACCTCAGTCTCTTGGAGTCCTGCTTGTCTCTGCGTCTCGGTCTGATGACGCTCACTTAGGGCGGGGCTGAGGTTAGACACCAGTTCAGTGTGTGTGACACGCTGCTGTCAATCAACTATTGTGGGAGTGGCCTCTGCCAGTGTGACGCCACTCAGTCCAAACAGATTGTTAAAGTGCATGTAGCACCGGATGAGCCCTTTAAGCACTAAAGCTAAGTAGGGCTGAGCAGTACCTGGGTGGGAGACTCCTGGGAAAACTAGGTTGCTGTTGGTAAAGGTGTTAGAGAGGCCAGCAGGGGGCGCTCACGCGGGGTCTGTGTGGGTCGTAACTCCCCATTGTAGTGACTGGGACACTAACTGTCTAAAGGGCACCATCTTTCAGATGAGATGTTAAACAGAGGTCCTGACTCTCTGTGGTCATTAAAAACCCATGGCACTTCTTAATAAAGAGTAGGGGTGTAACCCCAGCGTCCTGGCCAAATTCCCTCCAGTGGCCCTCGTCAGTCATATTCTCCTAACAATCCCCATTCACTTGGCTGTCTCTCTCCTCTCCAGCTTCAGGTGGATGCTGCACATTGGTGCTGGTGCTTTGAGTGTACGACAGTACACAATAAAGCGTTATAAAAATGCATAATTCATTCATTCATTTCTGAAGGATTATGTGACACTGAAGACTTTTGATTGAAAAAATGCAGCCTACACTGCAAAAAATGCTTTCTAAGACTAAATTAGTTTTTCTTATTTCCTGCCAAAATATCAAAAAATTCTTGAATCGAGAAGTATTTTCTAGACGAGACAACAATTACTGTCTTGTTTTCAGAGAAAACAAGCTAAAATCAAGTGAGTTTTTAACTTGAAACAAGCAAAACTGTTTGAAATAAGCATATTTTGCTTACCCCATTGGCAGATTATTTAACTTGCTCTAAGCAAAACATTTCTTACTTTTAGCTCGTTTTTTTATGAAAACTAGACAGTAATTGTTTCTTGTCTAGGAAATTCTTCTTGATTTCAGAATTGATATTTTGGCTGAAAACAAGAAGCACTCTTCACGATAATTACGACAAGCAGCAACTACACACAGACTCTGCAGCTGTTCGTTCAGGTTTGTTGTGATGGTGCAGATGTTTCGTGTGGATTACTATAATCAACCATATACCAGGAATTATATATACAAGGGAAAAAGTGAGTGTGATCGTCAGGCGTAGCTTGATGAAAGATATTTCTAATCTGTTGTTGATCAATAATATAGTTTATAATGCGTTATTTCTAACTTGTTTATCAGTAGCGCAACAAAAATGGTGCAGCCTTTACGAGTAATTCCCTTGCAGTGTATGGTGACTGCAGGGCCATCGCCAGAAAATCTTCGATGGGAGGGCATTTCGTTTCCACGGGGGGCACACTTTATGATCACAGAAATAGTCATTCACCAAAACAAAAACAACCTGTAGCTATTGTTATTTAAATCGATCAAATTCTATATTAAACAGATAGTCTGCGATGATCCGTTGACTTTTGAGAAAAGATTTTCTCTCGATATTTCCTAATGACCAATGGATCGGACAAAAAAAATGTTTCAAAGACAATCCATGCATTAAGGATATGACTCGCAATTAAAGCTTTTTAATTTCCAATTCCAACAACTATATTAATCTATAGTACACATAAAATACAAATTATGGACTAATGGCATTCATTATAGAGATTATAAAAGTCTTGTCAAAACGAATGTATTTACGAGATGCTCCAGCGGGGTCGCGTGCATTTACTGTTATTTACGCCTACACTCACAATAAAAACAAAACACTGCTTAAATGTTCCTAAAAGAAAGAAACATTTCCATTGGATAATAAATTGGTTGGTCTGTTTTTTTAAATGGCAGGCGATCTATCTCTGGAATGTGTTATGAGTGATCGTGTCGGCTGTTTCCTTCTGGTCAAAGCACCAAAAAAAAGCATTCACATTATTTTTGGTTACTTTCGGCCTGGAGTATATTTTATTGTCAATATTTCTAGATATAAAATAATATAGTAACCCATACACAGAGTGAATTTATACATACAATTTACAGTGGTGAAAGCACTTCTTGAGTCATCGTGCTCTTGGGTTTAGTATCAGTCTTTATTGGTGTAATATATGTTATTGATGGAGTTTTCCGTCTGGAGTTTTGTCTCGTTTGTGTCCATAATACTGTCACCAGGCAACAGCTGACCTTTGCTTTCCCCTCAGCACTTTCATTAAACTATTACAACATGCTTACATGGCTCCTCAAGCACAGGTGAACACTTCAACTTTAACGTGAACATGAATGCATCCTGATCAGTGAAGGACCTCAAACTAATTTGATTAACTAGTAAGTACTTAGTACCAAGTACTTTTAGTACTTGCTAAGAGATAATTAGTCTTACTTTTTGAATTCACATTAGACCATTCTGCCTTTTTATAAATTAAATATAATTTCTCGTAAATCTTTAAGACGTAAGCTTAAGCAACTAGCCCAAGTTTAGCAGATTCCGATACCTGTGCCAAATTGATGCTTTAAAAATGGTTCCGTGCCTGAAATGATACTTATAAAAAATATCAACAAATAAACAGAAAGCCATTAGTATTTTGCATCAGCAAAATTGTGGATTGTGCGGGCACAGTTATATAGGGGGACTGAGAATTAAAAAAAATGACTTTTTTAAATAAACAAAATAAAATATTTACAGTCGCCTAAAAATCAACCGATTTTCTGCCTCATTCTGGACAAAAAGCTTCATCAGAACCCAGAAGGAAGCGTTTGACTGGTATTGTGGAGTGAAACTGTTATAATGGTCTCTTTGGTTACACAGCAGGTTTAAAAATGTGAATACAAGGAAAGTGTAGCTGTAGGCCTTTTAATTGAAGCATGTTTAGCTTAGCTAGTTAATGGAGGGCGATCTGCTGCCGTCAGAGCAAGTGTAAATACTGCTTATATCCCGAGTCAGAATGTGAAAACATGCACACTCGCGATACTAAGTTACAAAGATTTGTGGGGTTTCTCGTTCAGCGAGGCACTGAAATCGGTTCAGCACATACTCTTACATACTGGCACTGGGTTTTTTACCCAACCCTAGACAAAACTGGGTCTTTGAGTGAATACTCTGCCTTCTCTTGGAGACATATATATATATATACATATAGGATTTATTCAATCATCTGATGCTCATCTGCATACACATCCAGTCAACAACTGGTGCATGAAATGTAGCGTGGCCTTATGTGCCATTTTATATAGGATATCTAAAGTAGTTTGACTAATGACGTGTCCAGTAAAAATGACCTGTATGGCTACCCTAATCAAACGGCCACTCTACATGCCTTCCTTCAATAACCTGTTACGCTCACGGTTTCCCATCGCTCCCGCAGGAGTCCGGAGCCAGCGGTCAGTCCTCACAGAAGAGCAGCAGCACAGCTCCGGTCAGTCCTGGAGCCGGTCAGCAGGACAGCGTTCCCGCTGCTCTCGCCAGCACCCTCCAGCATATCGTGGGTCAGCTGGACGTGCTCACACAGGTAACACACACTCACACACCTCCGTTCAGAAGACAGGTTCTAATCATTTTACATTGATTAGAAATATGTGTGTTGATTCCAGTGACGTCTGGTCAGTGGATGAGACTGAATACGGTTCTTCATTTCTAAATGTTGAAGTGTTGTTCAGAGAAGCTGTAATAAATGTATGAGTCACATGGTGTCACAGACAGGGCTAAGGATGACCATAGTTGCACTGGTGAGCATCTCGAGTCAATGGAACCCACACATTTTAAGATCTATTATGTGTTCCTCTCTTTTCTGTCTCTGTCAGTTAATATATGAGATAAAAACGGTTGTGTACTCT
>JAUYWG010000045.1:706215-717107 GCA_034779775.1 Enteromius afrohamiltoni
ATGTTATCTATTTTATCAGTGAAGAAATTCATAAAGTCATTACTATTAAACTGTGAAGGAATATTTAGATCGGGTGGAGTCTGGTTATTTGTTTATCTAGCCACAGTGCTAAATTATACCTTGGATTGTTTTGGTTATTCTCTATGAGTTTGTGGATATACTCGGCCCCAGCAGCTTTTAAAGCCTGTCTATATCTGGACATACTATTTTTCCATGCAATTCTAAAAACTTCTAAAAAAGTTAGTTTTTCTCCATTTGCGCTCAAGATTATGAGAATGGGTATTACTGTTGTACCATGGCACAATAAGTTTTACTCTATCAATATGACGGTCCTGCCTGTTGTTGATGAATAGTTATGTTTAACAAATTGACTGGTCAGTTGTCCAAATGTTTACTGAGCCATGGTATTTCCTGTGTGATCCACTACCTAGGGAACTGACTGAGACGCTTCCAACGGCCTTGTGAAACCATTCTGTTTTTTCGTTCGGAACGACAAACCTCTCTTCCGAAGCGCCACTCACGAGACCAGAAACACTGTGTAACATAACCGTTAATCCGCCCATTTAAAAAGAGCGACATTTCTTTTACTTCACGGGACAATTGCAAAAGTTTACACAAGCAAAAAAACTAATCTCACAAGCTTGAGCACATGATGTGGGTTACGTTAAGTTAACGATAAGAAGCAGTTCATTTCAGATTGTGATGGGGATATTGCGTAGCTAGCCGGTAATCAACTGCCGCTCTTTCTAAAAACAGCTGATTGAGATTTACAGCTAATGGCTTTACTGACAAAATGCAGAGATAAATCTACGATTAAATAACCCAGCCCTACTATAAAATCAATGACATTTGCACTCGAAAAACAGCACTATTTACTATATACCACAAGATATAGATATATATGTGCTTGCTCCTATAACTGCATTCTAATAGACTCCTGCATGTTCATCACTGAGTGTGACGGGTGCTGCGTTACATGCCTTAGTCATTACTTTTCCCTAAATAACCACTGAATAAACAGATTAAATCTACAGCCTTTCTACGAATATCTACAAATAGTGATTATTTACTCTGAGGAGTCTTGCTTAAACACATTTTAATGGATTGATGTGGAAGGTGATGTTATCATTTTTCGTGTCATTAGCTGTTTTCTGACTCTTCTTTGGTGGGGATGGAGAAGGCTAATGTTTCTCCTGACCTGGCCGTGTTCTGTGTGATCGTGGACAGGAGAGGGCTTCATGCTGCAGTTATTAGACAGGAGCAGCTGGTTTCCATCGCAGAAGAACACCACCTTCTTTCCTAATGCTGTTCCTCTGGCATGTGGAAAACGCTGGGGCCTCGAAGGGGGCTTCTCATCATCTGGGAGCAGTTATCATTATTCCAGATTCACCTTCTCCTCACAGGGAATGCTAACCTTCACCTTCATGCAAATACCGGCATCTGCCTTGGCCTGCAGCTCCACTAAAGCTGGTGAAACTTAGCCAGGATACAGCCTCGATTCATTATCATCCAGTAAAGTTAGAGCTCTTCCAAACAACCTCAACTAGAGAAGAAATCATCTGTACAGCTGTATGCTGTGGGATATATGTGTGCACTGATAAAAGATTTTATGTGTTTAAAAGAAGTCTCTTCTGCTCACGAAGAAAGAAATAGAATAAAACAGTAATATCTTGAAATTATTGTAATTTGAAACGGCTGTTTTCTGTGTTTAAAACGATAGTTCACTCAAAAATGTAAATGTGATGTTTATCCAAGATGTAGGTGACTTTGTTTCTTCAGTCGAACACAAACCAAGATCTGAACTCAAACTGTTGCTGTCTGTCAGTCATGTAATGGAAGTCAAAACCAAATGAAACCCTACGGCTCATGAGGATACATTGAGGTGCTGAGACACGTCAGAGGTTGTGGTGTATAAGTGGAAATAAAATGACAGAAATCCTGTCCAGTTTCTTGCACCAATTGTTTTGTGTCTTAGCACCTCAGTGTACCGTCACGAGCCGTAGGGTTTCATTTGGTTTCATCTGTGTATTTCTTTTTTACGCGTCACATGATCTTCAGAAATCATAATAATATGCAAATGTAGTGCTCAAGAAATATTTGTGATTGTTATCAGTCTTAAAGCAGTTCAATATATATTAATATACATTCAGTATAATATTTTTGTGGAAACCGTGACAGATTTTATTTTTCAATATTTACTTGCATTAAATAAGCATTTATTTAAGGTCAAAATTTTAACATAAGGTCAACATTTTAAAGGGCTTTCCAGTCACGTTGTGAGTCAGATGCATTCTTCCTGAAGAAAAGCATTGATTTCCACAAACGTGTAGTGTGTGTATAATTCAGTGCACGGTATTCTCAAGACGGTCTTAATCAAATAGTTTGCTCTGCCTCTGAAATGACGGTCCTGTTCTTTTGTTGAAGGGTAAAGAGAAAGCAGAAAAATGGTTATTACACAGAATTATTTCACTTAGATTTTAAGTGGATCTCAGAGGGCAAAAATGATAATGACTAAATGGACCCCAATATGCTTGCATGCTCTTCTGTTCAAGGGAAGGCTTTCAGTGTTGTTTAAAGAAATGCAAAATCATATAAATCTGATCCTGCGGTCCAGTATCTGATGTTTCCATAAAAATGCACATCCAGATGACATTCAATATCTCCCTGGCCATCATTTGATCTTAATGTTAATCCTAAAGAGATACACATCTTGGGAGTGCGCTGGATAATGTGGCACGTCTGATGCACTTCAAGTGCTGTCTAGAAGAAAACGCTGGATCCAGTTGCTGGAAGGACCCAATGAATAATTCACTTCTGAACCTGAAACGCGAGAATCTGCTAAGATACACACTTTCACGCCCTCCCCATATCAGCCGTACACACACTGCAAATTGCAGATGTTAGAAACATTCAGTGTATTACAGCGAAACATCATTACTCTCAGTCAGCGAGTATGTTCGATGTAGTTTTTTTTAGAATTAAAAAACCACAGTTGGGGTATGTGGGCAATTGAGAAACAGAAATAGAGCTGGATCAACCCTGCATAGGGTTTAATGGGCCTATAACGTGGGTTTACAGGGCACATGAAAAAGACATTTGCTGTTTTCTTCTGCACAGAGGCTTCTATTAACATGAAAGTGAATTCTGGGATGGTAGACTGTGGTAGATTACTATTTTTAAAATGATATCCATCTGAACTTTATGCAAATGGCCTGAATTGCTTAAATTATGCTCGTTACAAAAAATGCATTTAAAAAACAAAAACAAAACTGCAAGCCAAATCTGGTTTACACAAGTATCAGTTTGCATCTGTAAATCTGTGAAGACAAAGGTACAAGACAAAATCAATGCGCTCTCTCACAAACGGAATAGCACCATCATTTTCAACACGGCTGTAAGCAGCATGCATCTCATGTAGTGTATTATCATCAGGATTTTACCTGCGCTAGTTCCAGTGACCTTCACCAGAGTGTACTGCTACCCAGTGCTTTCAGAGGAGCCGGCAGGCTCTTGCTCGTATTGATCGGAAAAGCACACTTGCAGAGGAAGGAAATGCAAAACCCATTCCCTCTAGCATGAAATACCAGCAGATGTTATCGAGCTCTGCCTCCCGGGCCTCAGGGGGCGGCTCAGGAAGCCTGTTTACTGAGCATCAGCCTGTCTCGCCCACATTCTGAACCGCATGCACTCTGAGGGTCATCCTCGGGCTGCGCTCACCCAGAGCCCGACATCAAGCACGTCCTTGTAGGAGGAGTGCTGTGCTCAAACACGGAGAGAGGGAAGACTCTGAACACCAGAGCGCTGTGGAAGAACCGCCAGAAATAACTCTGCAGCCATAATTAGCATTCCAGGGATTTGCCTTGTACCGATTCAAACTGTAGAAAAACAAGCCACAGTCACTGGATGATGGCTTCTCAGAAATGTAGCACAATTCTAGCACAAGTCCTTTGCTGGAGCAGTGTATAAAACAAACAAGAGTGGTGGAGTTTGTGTTTCTGTTGCGTTTCAAAACTGTCGCTCAGCGATTCAAAATGCTCTTGAATGGCCTGCCCCGAATCAAACTTGCTTCAGTGCATCTTCATATAGTCTTGAATGGAATCACTGTGATGGTGGTTTTCCCAGGTCCTCTCATGTGGATGTGTCTTTATCTGCCTTCAGATTTCCCATAGATGTGCTTCCATTTTGCAACATTCCTATGCAATTGTTTATTTCCCGTTTTGTATTTCAAAGGTACTTGAGGGAAGCTCTGCCATTGCCATCTCTAATGCAGTGTGGGGGATCTGCTGATGGTCTGTTTGAGTAATGGCTCCTTCTGTGCCTCTGTGTTCTCCAGAGCTCTTGATGTGGTTGACTGATTCACCTTCATTCTCGGCAGCTGAACTCCTTCAAAGTGATCACTGGCCTCTCTGTAGTTCCACTAACAAGTGCTCTTTTGTTCGTGTGGAGAGTTTGAGTGGTTGGTCTTTTCTAGGCAGTGTCTGGTTGGATTGATGTAGCTTCCATGCGATTAAACCAACATTGCCCACTGGGACTCCCAAACATTTGAATTTCTTTTGTGCCACCACTTTGATTTTAAATCTCGTTTCAGCCTTTTTTTCACAGCTGTTCTTTCAGGAAGATACACTAAAGTAGCACTGCGGATGCCGAGTCTGCATGAAATGTCTGCACCTGATCGAAGGGTCAGCAGATGGATGTTGTTGTTAAATGTAAATGTCTTGGAGCAACCGTCGTGAAGCAGACGGTCAAAATGTCGCTCGATCCGAAGATCCAGTCTGCGTCAGGAATCACTGTCAACACGATGTGTTTGTCTGGAGCTTCACAAAGTCGTGTCCGTGGTCATGAGATCATCAAGCACAGTGTTGAGTGTTTGCTGGAGCAGTGTAAAGCTCTCTGAAGCTGTGCGAACACGATTTTTAGAGTGATGAATCATACTGTACCATCTGGCCGTCTGACGGACAAATCTGGTTTTGGAGGGTGCCAAGAAGAACACTACCTGCCCAAAAGCATCGTGCCAATGTTTGGCCGTGAATAATAATGGATTGAGACTGTTTTTACAACATTCTAGACAATTCTGTGCATTGAAAATGTGTGGCGACAGTTTGAGGACGGCCCTTTCCTGTTTCGTTATGACAGTGCTCCCAGGCATAACAGGAAGCTCTTTCAGAAGTGGTTTGTCAAGGTGGGTGTGGAAGAAGTTGATTTGGCTGAACAGTATCCAGAGCTCAATCCCATCAAACACTGTGACCCAAGGATAGTGATCGGATCCCAGTGTGTTACTGTGGGTTGACATCCATTGAAAGATGTCACAATAATGGCAATGATTTAGAAGGGTGAGGTTAGGCATGCAAGTTCTCATGCTACACTTACGATTTTCATGACCCACTCCAGATTAGCCACGTTTCCAACACTGAGTCAAAAGTGAGCATAGCAGAATGTGCCAGGTGTTTCTCTAGTGTCACCAGCGGCTGCGTCTGATGGGGATATAGCCCCATCAGAAACTTGCTTAGCCTCAGCTCAGGCCCTCAAAGGTGTTCCAAATGATTTTCCTGTTGTTTTAACTTTTGTTATCACTCTTATTAACATTGAAAAATAAACCTTAAAAAAGTGCATGATATGTGGCTCATAAACAATTGATATTATGAGGAAGGGGTCGAGCATCTCAAGCAAGCAACACACAAACTTTGTGCAAGATGGTGAATCTCCGTTTACTGTAGAGAAAGTAAAAAGTAAAAACTGATGGCTAATGCTGCATTGACTGAGAGACATATTTACTTAAACATACACTGCAAACAGGAGATGAATCTCACATTTAAATCTCTGTTACTAAAAGAATTAGTGATGGGCTAACAAATAAAAGTGTAGCCTGCACAAAATATTACTACATACTGTATTTGTTATTTTATTCATTTTGTCAAGAGTCTTGAATTTGTTGACAGCAAAATGTTAAACAAATTTTGAATGTAAAGACTTAAAAATGTACAAACATTGTATTTCTTATTTATTTTATTCGTCTTGTCCTGATACAATTCCTTTAACATTCACAACACACACATAAAAAGAAAGATGTAGGTTGTATTAGCCTTGTCAACATATTAAATTCGTTAAAAGATGTTGCAGAGAAAAAAATAAATAGGCTAAATATGGCTTCATTTAAAAAGGACAGGCTTAGAAAAATATTCAGCGTCCATCTACACTTTGCTCTAACCTTGTTCTGCTGTCACTCAGTGATAACCTACCAGCTCTGTCTGAGGGCCGTATATTTCCCACCTGTAGGCTACAGTCTGCTCTGAGCATCGCCTCGCACATGCAGCTCGCAGACCTTGCAAATAAAATGTGTGGCGTATGCGTGCAGTTTGCTCATAACAACCCTGAATGCAAGCTGCACTGGTGGTCAGTAAGAATGTGCTCCCTGCTCCATGGCCCAGGTCCCCCGTGCTGGCATTGTCTGCCACGGTCCAGGACCTCCAAGGCACCATGCTTCAGGTCCTGTTCCCTTGCACAGTTCCCTGGACCATCACTGCTCCACCACCCTCCTGGACGTTTTTGTGTGTCGGGAGCCGCCCTTTGAGGGGGGATATGTAACTCCAAGCCAGCAGAGGGAGCTCTCACCTCTGCACTGACTGTCACAGCTCCCTCTGCTTACTCTATGATGATTTCCAAACCAAGCGTTTTCTCTAGTTCATGTTCATTGTTTTGCCCTGTTTACCATTGCCATAGTCTTGCCTTGTTTCGTTGTCTTGCTACTTTGGATTGCCCTTTTGAATTTTGACCTCGGACTGTATTCTGTTTTTGTGAACGTCTTGCTGCCTGCCCTGACCATTGCTTGGATACTGATTTATGATTCTGTCACGTTCTTGGATATATCTGTTTGCTGGTGATTGGATCTTGTTTGTTTGACCACGCTGTGTTGTAATAAAGCTCGCAATAGGATCTACTATGCTTGGATCTACTAGTCCCGGCCCCTTCTTACACACCCCTTCTGAACTGTTAAGCCCCTCCTTAGCACCCCCAACAAAAACATCCTGGAGCCGCCACTGACTGTCCCTTAGGGAGCTAGATCAGGCCTTGTTGTGGCCAACAGCCAGGGGTTTTTTGGCTGGCCAATTACCTAGATCCAAAGCAGGCCACGTGGGGCTTGAGGAGTGGTCATGAACAAAGTTTATCAGGAGACGGCCAGAGCCACTGTTTTTTTTAATGGCCACCAACTAACATCTACAGTTAAGACATTCCAAACAATTGAGAACAAACCGTGAGGCACCTGTGAGTTTCTGAAATAACTTACATTTGCAATCCGGGGAATCTGAAATAGATTAATTACAGATTGATTGATATTATATTTACAGATAGATTATAATGAATCCACATTTTGTGGAGGATTGAAAAACTTTCACATGTCTCTTCCCTATGCCTTTGTTGATACTAATATTCTGCATCTGCATAATTAATAAATGACATCATATCTCTTGTTTTCTGTCTGTGAGCTCCCTCTGGCTGAAAGGATAACAGTATAGTGAGATAGGAAAGATATGTATATGCATTGATATTTATAATGAAGTTCCATTATGGAGTTTCTGTGTGTTTCTTTTTTTTCTGTGAAAAGGATAAATACCGGTGTGTATGTCAGTAGTGTTTATTTTAATTAATTAATCATTAATCTGATATCAATGCTGAAGTGTTAAATCTGTTCATCTTGCCCTCACTTGCTTGATTCTTGACCCCAGGGTTTGTAATGGAATGTAATTTCCAGCTTTCTATCTTGGACTGGGTGTAAGAAAAGCGACGCTTAAGCAGTAGTTGCTCATGTCTCCCAGGGAGCTTGTTTCGAGGACACGCTCTCTCTCTCAGAGATGTGCTCTGCCCCACAGACTACATTAAGGTCAGTGTGTTCCTCTCCACGAGCCCACTACGCCACGATGACCCTGGCACGAGACGCCCTGCCTCCATTCCTCACCTCCTCTCCAGCCACGCTCGCAGAAGGCCGCTTTCTTGAGGGCTCCGTCTGTGCTCATGCCCCACATAGAGGATGTGGTGTTCGGTTTCTGCCTCATGCCATGAACGAGGGGGCTCGTATTCCGCCCCGCATAATCAGCGGGTTTGTCTATGAGGAGAACGGCACATCTGTTTGGGGCCGGCCAAAATAGATGCCATTCATGCATTCTTGTGACGACGGATTATGACTCCCTCCCACGCTTGAATCTGAATGTCTTTCCCTCCCTAACTTTCTCTTCGTCTTTTATTTTGCTTCCTTATGGTTCTTCACTCTGCCCCTTTTCCATTCGGTCATAATTCATCTGAGTAACTCAGTACTGAGAGAACCTTGAAACCTTTAGTTTTTTACTAAATCATGTAAAAAGCCGCTTTCCCTTTAATACAAAGCAAATTCCCATTGTTATGATTTACTGTCATCTTTGCAAATGATGTTCTCAAGGCATATTTGGTTCATCATTTTGATGGTTTGACAGTAAGAGTTTATTGTACTATGAACACATACTATACAGTATGTCTTGGAATTCGAACCTTCCTGCTCGTTTATTGAATCCAGCTGCAAAAACGACTCGCTCTGTGCTTCCCCACGTTATGATGTCACACTGAAGAATGTGTCAGCACGAGACCACCTCCACAGAAACACATCAGCGACTGCGCTTGTCCTTTACACTTCTCCAGTACTGGCGCCCAGTACAGTCCAGAGCAGGACGGATCTGAAATACTCAGATGTAACAACGCATTTGAAAAAGAGATCTTTCTATGGGATTATATGTTTGTTTTGCATGGTTTAGCATAGATTGTTCATGAAACATCATAACGTATGGAAAGAAATCTTGAGCGGGGTTTCAGTCAGATGTTCAGAGTGTAAAAATGACCACCTAATGACTTTTGAATAATTGAATGTAATCCTCAGGGATCAGTTCTAGGACCCCTCCTCTTCTCCATATACGCTACATCACTGGGACATAGTTTCTCCCACCACTGCTATGCTGACGACATGAAGCTTTATTATTCTTTTCAACTAGATAATTGGAAGTGTCACTTTTGGTGAGTCTCATGACAGTTCTGTTGTTGTTTTGTAGACGGTGGCCATTCTGGAGCAGCGACTGACTCTGACAGAGGACAAGCTGAAGGAGTGTATGGAGATGCAGCGTCAGTCTGTGTCTGAGAACTGATCCAAACATCTACTGGAGCTACAGCTACCTCACCGTCACCTCCTCAAACTCTTTACGGCTCACAAACCACGTTAAAACTCTGTTCTTATCCCAACATGTGATAAGAGCTGGTGGCAGATGTTTGTGTGTGTTTTGCAGTAGCAGCAGTGTGAGGATTGTGCTGAGTGTGGATGCATCAGCGGAAAACACAAGCTGAAACCCATCTTAATGTGATAAAAGCAATCAAAACGTGAAGACTTCCTTCTGTTTTACATTTAACGTCCAAGTTGTCGTTTTTTATTCACTTTTGTCGTTTTGAGTTCTATTGTAACTTAATGCAGCTTCTTTCAAATGCAGTTTTTATGCTTAGTTTTGATGTGTTTCACTTGTTGTGTCAGTAAAATGTGTTTAACGGTGTGTGCTTACTGTTGTTCTTCCTCTATATTACTGTAAATTCTGAAACTGGTAATGAGTACTGATTACTGTTTAAACTGTGCGGTAATAACGTGATGAGGTTTAAGGGATCGAGTCATAGTGAACACGGAGAGGGAGAAACAGTGGATTTACTGATATTAGAAAACAGGACTGTTAGAATTCAGAATTTAGTCTCATACTTTATGTCGTGTTTTTAAGGTAACACTTTACAATAAGTTGTCATTTGTTAGCATTGGCTCATGTAATAACTGACGTGAACAAAAATGCATTTATTACACTATTTATTCATCTCTGATAATGTTAATAAAAATATGGTTGTTCATTGTTATTCAAAGTGCATTGTCTAATGTCAACAAACTCCGCTTGTGATTTTAATAATGCATTCGTAAAATGAACAGGAAGATTAATACATGCTGTAGTCCATTCTTAGTTCATGTTAACAACTGAACCTTATTGTAAAGTGTTACTGTAAAAACATGACAAAGTATGAGATTCTCTTGTGCTTTCTAATAGTATTTTATCAAATCAGGTCAATTCTGTGACTATGATACGCTGTTAAAACTTAGCATCTTAGCAATGTATTATAATAGAACCATGTAAACAATATATCCGTTAAAAACATGTTAACAACATAAAACCAATAGCAATAAACTATTTAAACAATGTGTTAAGCTATTAGAAACATGCTAGCAACCCTTTAAAACATCTTAAAGCAACACTAGTTTAAAGGTATTTTGAGCTTTCTGACAAGGCCTCGTCAAGCCAGTATCAAAGTTTGTCTTCACTCGTTATTTGTGCCGTTGATGTCGCTGGTGGCTGTAGAGTTCAGGACGAGTCTGAAGTGAAGCGGTACTGTATATTGTGCCTTAATCCGCCCACACCTCTGATGACTGATGGGCACAGTGTTGTTTCCAGGTGAATGAGTTCTGGTCTGGATCTGGAGTGGCTGGCTGGCTCCATTCTTCTGGATGTTAAGGCTAATGAGGAGCCTTTAATTACAATCACAGTTAGTCTGTGTGTTTGTTTGGTGAGAGAAGAGACAGGCCGTGGAAGAATTAGCCTCGTTTCTCTCTCTCTCACTGGCTCTTTATGGAGATCACATTTGGATGTGCTTTGCCCTGATCTGCTGTGCGCCGAGGAGCATCTTTCTCTGAGAACATGGAGGGTCATTCCCGATTTAAAAGTAGATTCTAAACCCCGTCTAATATGACACGCTCAATCTAGCAAGTTTCAGTCAGACGATCTGCACAGAAGGCTTGTGAGAAAAAGAAGTGCAAATAAAACTACTTACTCTAAGTACAGGTATTGTTAGATGAT
>JAUYWG010000045.1:717207-742767 GCA_034779775.1 Enteromius afrohamiltoni
GATCTGCACAGAAGGCTTGTGAGAAAAAGAAGTGCAAATAAAACTACTTACTCTAAGTACAGGTATTGTTAGATGATATTTATACATTTATAAGTCCCAGCAGGCACCTTGATGTTAATGGTGGGTAATTTGGTAAAAATAGGAAGTTATCCCACACTGAATTTGATTTAATATATACGTAGCTCACTTCACATCAAATCAGCGTCAGGTTTCAAGCGTCTAGTTGATGTCGTATTGACATCAATGATTTACATGTTTAATTGGGATTTATGGTGTAATATCAATTTGTAGTTTAAATATAATTCTCAAAATGCATTTGGCACATCTTTTGGATCTGCTGGATTTGTGCATTTGAACAGAAATAAAGTATGTTTATTGGATTATTGTGATATTTAGACACACACTTAATCTGAGGAAGAAACACTCTTATCTGAGGCAGGGGGAGGAAATGTTCAATGTTCACGTTTGAATTTTTGGCAGAGCTATTGGTTTAACAGAGCAAGGGAGGAAGAAGTACGACAGGACACCGAGCCGGATGGAGAGCGGGTTTGCAGTGCACTTTAAGGAAGACTGATTGACAGCAGTGATATCTCCATGATGAATCTGAAAGCAGCACGAGCGAAGGGGCTTTGTGTGTTGTGTATGACACAGATGACTAATTTCAGGAGTGTTTATCAGCGAGCTCCTCCTGAGCGCTGTGTTTGTCTGGGAATCCAGGCCTTGTCTTCCCCTGAGCACCACACAAGCGGCCCACGCATGAGCTGCAGAATGATGTTTCCACTCGCTTCCAAAAAAAAAAGAGAAAGAAAAACAGCCTTCTAATGATTCTGCAGACTGAACCGGGCTCACATGAAGAGCATTTACTGAAGAATTAACCCACAGCACGGTTTTATTTTCCAAACCGGCTGGTTAGCTAAAGCTACATAATGCAGGAAAAGAACCACAGCGTTTAGCAGCTACTCACATTTACAGCTTCACAATCATCAATCAGATGTCTTTCATTTCTAGAAACTCAAACAGAGTGTATTGTATAATGTGCCGGTCGCTCTCTTCAGTTCAACATCACTGTATTTCTGAAGTGGTTTGTGTGAGTTTATTTCTTTTTCTGATTTTGTATTTACTAAGATTCTATTTAATAATTTAGTTCTCTTTGTCTCTTTGAATTATTTGTACACTGCCCTTCAAAAGTTTGGAAACGCTCGAGGAAAGTGAACAATATTGGCGTGAATCCTTTTTAATTGATAAAGGAAACACAAACTAAGAAAACATATTTTACTACATAAACAGTTTATACATAGAGCATACTACTGGATTCATCAGAATATCCAGCATTAGCAGTTATTATAATCTGGGCATTGACTTGATATATTACTCCAAGCCTCCTGAAGGATTGCCCAAAGATGATTCACACTGGCTGGACACTTCTTACAGACATCACGGCCCAGTTTCTCCCATAGCAGCTCAACTTTCATATGTTATATTGGCATTATTATGTCATCAAAATGACATTGATTATTGCTGGTCTTCAATGATAATGTCAAGTTATTTACTGTACAGTTTTTGCACCAAAACATAAGGATTTAAGCTTTAGGTTTCCAAGCTTTAAAAGAGACCAAAAGAACAAAGAAGAGTTAAAAAAGAAACCATCCAGGAGGCGTTCTGCGTGGGTTTCCTCTCGCTGGCTGAAGACATGCATGCTACGCTAAATGAAGACAGCGTCTGAAGATTGAAGACATGTGTATAATATATGTATCATGAATATAGCTTTAAGAATGAAAAAAAGAAATAATGCTGTCCAACAATTTATTGTGATTAATGTCATCCACAAGTTTTTGTGACGTAATATATTTATGTGTTTGTTTATTATGTATACACATCTAGTATACTATTTGAAAATTTGAAAAATCCAATTTTTTAATGTTTGTTTGTGTGGTTTGGTGAATTTGGGATATATGGAGCATAAGAAGTTAAGGGTGCTCTTGCCACTTTCTTGAAGCCTGAAAGTCTCAGTCTTCTTTCATTATTATTGAATGGGGAAAAGCAACAGGTACATTATTCAAAGCGTCTTCTTTTGTGTTCCAGTCATGCAGCTTTGCAGTGATATGATCATATTCGAGATGGGTTCTGCTTCACTGCTGAATCTCCTGGTCTGGTCTGGTCCCTGACAGCAGTAATGGGTTTTCCAGGCGTGGGAGTCTGCGCTGTGAGGCCGGGGTCAGTGTCGCTCAGCTCACCTCCACTGATGACATTAGCAATCGAGAGCCCTTCGCTGGAGCTCTTTCACTGAAGAGCGTTCGTGTGTTAGTCCTCGTCTCGTAGGAAGCGCGTAGAGCCGGCTGTACAGTTGGCAGGACCCCAGATCCAGCAGGAAATTAAAGCTAAGTGCGGTTTCCTTACGAGTGATGGACAGAGGCACAAAGACAACCAGATCACACAGTCGTTCCTCATTCCTCAGCATGTCAGAGAACAACATAATGATCTGGAGAAATCCATTCATTCTGGAGAAAACGATGATGAGAGTCATGTGCATTTGGGAAATACGGCTTGTGTAAAATGTTTTGTTAATTGCGTATGTTTTGTTTATTCATGCACTTATCAATTTTGAGTTATAGGTCTATTTTGTTTTTAAAACGTCTTATTTCAGACTAATGGAAAAAACATTAAAAAAATGATGCGACCCTGCACCACTAAACAAGTCATATGGGTCACATTTTTTATTGATGTATACATCATCTGGATGTCTGGTTTGTTAGGTTCAGACAATATTTGGCAATGATACAACTATTTGAAAATCTGAGGGTGAAAAAAAATCGAATGAAGTTCTTAGCGATGCATATCACCGATCAAAAATGAAGTTTTAATATAACATGATCTTAGCTTAATATTCTAATGATTTTTGGCAGAACAGAGAAATGTATAATATTGACCCATTGTTGTCTATACTTGCTCTTACACATATCTTTTTATTTGATTAAACTTGAAATATATTTTAATAACAATGCATACCTTTAAAAGCAGCGTTTCATTTCCTCCACTTCAGCAGCACTTTACAGTTTTATTCCCGAGGGGTTTGTCTGCAGTTAGCTTGATATAATATATATATTTAACATTTTATTCATAACAATTGATTTCTTATTTGATGGTTCAATATCTGGGGCAGGTACGGTAATATACCGTTTATCAGTTAACCCCAATCATCCAGAGTGAAATAAACACATCCCAACAGAAGCGTTTGAAGGCCTCGGCCTGTATTTTGAACACTGGTCTCGTGTCTGAGAAGCTCTGTTCTCTCTTCATTTGGTGTGGAGAGGTCTTGAGGATGAGAGGATGAAGACACAAGGAGCTGACTACTCATCTGCATGCATAAAAGACCATTGTGTCCGGCCTGGGCATCTCGCTGCTCCCATCGTGCCTCTGTGCTGAAATCAAACGCTCCGTCATGAGCGCCTGAGTAGCAGGTAACGTGAATCTCAACGGCCCTGAGCTTTATTGTATTGACGCTGGCCTCGTTCCTCGAGAGCTACACTTTTCCAGGCCTCTCTCTTGTATGTTATGAATTAACACAATGTCATCTGGCTCAGCCCCCTTTAACCATCAGATGATACGCAGCCGAGAACTTTCATTGACGGATGTATGAAAGGGAGCTGATAGTTAATGAGATTAACTTTTAAACTGAGGTTGATCCATTCACAATCCACACTGACTGAAACGCTCACTGAGCCTTAAAGGGCCAGCACACATCAGTTCTAACAACATTTATTGTGAATGAGTCTTCATTATTCCAAATGTGTCTTCACAATATTTCATCAGAATGTAAAAACTTGCACCGCCTGTAAAATGATTTTTTCTCATAATGTTTTTAACCGTTACAGTCATTTGTTAAGCTGATGATACATCCCAAAGGATACATCACACGTGCCCTGATACACTAGTTTATGCACTGTACTCAACCAAGTATAGTGTATGAATAAGGTTATTATGTCATATATAATCAGAGTCTATTTAAATGTTGTTGTTTTTTTAATGTGCATAAGATTCAAGATGAACTATATGTGTTTTCAAAACAATTATTCATCATATAAAGCAATCGTGCCTCTACAGACTTGAACTGCTTCTCCAGTACTTAAGGTTTGGTTGCTTGGACTTTCAGTGAAGCAACAGAAGTGAGATCGATCCACAAAAAAAGTGTTTGCTTTCATACTCTTTAATCCAAATCTGAAAATGCTCCTCCCCTCTGAAATGATGGGCCGTCTCTGATGACATCACTTTGACGGCTTGGGCCGTGACATCAATAACCACGCCTTGACTTTTGCAAATATTGAGCGAAATATGCTGGACGACAACCAATAGCTGTGAAAAGAAGAAGATAAAACACAAGCCGAGTGTAAACACTGTTTTTAGAGCCCTAAATTATACACGCCCCAAATCAGATTTGATGCTGTAATAAAAACACATTGTAACGCATTTCTGCTGCGAATGCTTCATTAAGCCCCGTTCACACCGCCAGAGAAATTTCGCTGCATATCGCCAATCTCTTTCCGGTGAAGACACTCGTTCCTAGTGCTGTTGTGCTGATATTGGCACGTCTAGATATTTCTATAGAGAATGCAACCACGAACTATACTGACGGTAAAACTAGGACACATTCTATTTTGACTAGATTTTAAAGAAATCAAAATAGCATGTAGTTGTCGGAGAGTGTTGTTGTGCATACATTGCTCCTGCATTAAACCATTAACCAACTGCTAACAGCATACAATTAACAACTCAAACCTTCAATGTATGAATCAAACTTTCTTTTCTACATCATGTATGTGGTTATAGTCAAATCATCCCTTCCCTGCACTCCAGACGTCACTGACAGGTACCTATTGGTTGTCGCTCCTGAAATTCACTGTTCGTTAGCATAAAGTTAAACAATTTTGCGAGGGAAAACATAGAGGTGCTGCGCCTTTAAATGCTCCTGCACAGGCCACGCCCACCGGCGTGACGCGGGGACTTTATTACAGCCTGTCAAACAGGCGTCAGAAGATGACAAACAGGCGAACGATCATGAGCTGCTCTCTTCCCCCGCGTCCAGCGCGCTCGGCGCGGTTCTGACGGAGCGTTCCCCGCAGCAGCAGCAGCCGCCTCTTATGGACGCCGAGCGGAGCGAAACTCGCACCGAAGCAGCAGAGCCAGACCTCTCGACGCGCATGGATTTGCCCGCGGGGGAACTTCTTCTCAGCGCCTGATCGCTCCCACCGCAGCCTCGCCCTCTCTCCCCATGAAAAACAGCGCGATGATGTCGAGCAAAAGCGCGGAATGGCTGCAGGAGGAGCTGCAGTCCGGCGGCGGATCGCTGCTGCTGCTCGACTGCCGCTCACACGAGCTCTACGAGTCCTCGCACATCGAGTCTGCCATCAACCTGGCCATCCCGGGGCTCATGCTGCGCCGCCTGAAGAAGGGCAACCTGCCCATCCGCTCCATCATCCCCAACACCGAGGACAAGGAGCGCTTCGTGCGGCGCTGTAAAACGGACACGGTGCTGCTGTACGATGAGGCGGCGGCGGCGGACTGGCAGAGCTCCGTGCTGGGGCTCCTCATGCACAAGCTGAGGGACGACGGCTGCAAAGCCTACTACCTGGAAGGTACGGTAACCGACGCCAGCGCGGACGGGAACGGTTGGTCCGGAGTAACAGCGCGCACGGTTCGCGGTTCAAAACTTCCGAGAGCTCAAGTGTGGGGGAGACGGATTACACCGGACCCGCTCCTCAAAGTTAAAATTCGCGTTTTGTCTTGGATTTGAGAAACGAGGAAAGTTCAGCGAAACGTGATTTAGATCAACTATTTCACCGACGCAGTACTAGAGGCGTGAAATGGCTTTATTCGTCTAATTCTCTCCCGGTAGGCCGTCTCCATCCGTCCTGTCGCGTGTCGACCGCTAGCCTCTGGAGAAACAGAAACAAACATGTTTTCAATTATTTTCCTAAAATGGCTCCGCCATGTTGTCTTTCACGGGGAAGGCGAGCGATTCATGAATGAACGTCGGAAAGGACTGAACCACGACGCAGTTTCGCTCTCTTCGATAAACACACGCCTTCTGTGCGATATTTCGAGCGGATGTGCGCATAAGTCGAGCGTTTAGTCGTGGAAATGGCGTTTGACCGTGTAACGCTGGCTTTCTCCGCCATTCACAAAATAGCCCCGGAGAGCCAGTCATGATCGTTCCCGACATTCATCTCCTTCCGTCACTATATGTGCCTTTCTTTCTTCACAGACACGGGGACTGCTACATTTTCAGTTATGCTGGTTTATTATGTAGTGCTAGACAGTGACGGATAACTATTCCCTAGACCTAAACGAGGATTGGGATATTAAAGGGGTAGTTTACTCCAATAGTTAATTTACTCGCCCGTATGTCCTAACCCTAACCAGAGATGCTGAGGAATGTCTGTGTTGGTCCCACTGAAGGAAGTCATAGTGGAGCTGTGACAGAATTAACATGTTTGGGTGTCTCTTTAACCAGCTGTTGATGACATGCATTCAAGTTTTACTGCTAACATTTCTTAACTCGCTAGTTTTGTGTTCTGCAGAGCCGGTGTAACTAATAACTGCTGGAGTACAGATAGTGTGTCATAAATAGATGCTGGTGTCTGTTTAGTTAGCAGTAAGAACAATAGATCAAAAGAGCACCAGTGACATCCTGCTACTATTATACTAACACGGACTACTAGTCAAGTCTTTTGTGCTCACCAAGCCTAGATCCAAAACACTGCAAAAGCTATTTTTACTGTTTAAAATAACTTGTAATTTCTTCAGTGTCACGCCACCATTCCTTATAATACGATGAGCTGCTGCTCAAATACAGTACGTAGTTATAATCTTGAAGACAGCTGAGAATTATTCGGGTCTGTTTGTTGAGGAGAAAGTTCGTAAGAGCAGCATTAATCTGAAATGGATCTCTTCTGTGACCTTATCGTCGCTTGTGAGCAGCTCAGTGCATCTTTACACGTAGTTTTGTAAATATAACGTATAATTTTGCTGTATTTTGGATCAAATGTATACGCTTGGTGGGCAGAAGAGAATTATCTTCTTAAAAACAAGTAAAAAATGTATTGATTGGCTGTGTGCGTGATGATTTTAATAACCACATGACATTAGACGGACTGTGCGCTAATAGTTCTGTGTTGCGAGTAGTGCGCGTCCAAACATGTGTCCAGTCTGTGTAGAGACGCATTAGTGCAGTGTACAGTAAGGAGATTGGTCGTTGGCTAACGAGTGTGTCTTATCTGGCTCTTCCAGGAGGATTTAACAAGTTTCAGACTGAATATCCAGAGCACTGCGAGACAAACCTGGACTGTTCGTGTCCGAGCAGCTCTCCGCCAGCGTCCGTCCTGGGTCTGGGCGGTCTGCGAATCAGCTCCGACTGCTCCGACGGCGAGTCGGACCGGGAGCCGGGCAGCGCCACCGAGTCCGAGGGCAGCCCGCTGCCCAGTAACCAACCAGCATTCCCAGTCCAGATCTTACCTTATCTTTACCTGGGCTGTGCCAAAGACTCCACCAACCTGGACGTTCTGGGCAAGTACAACATCAAGTACATCCTGAACGTCACTCCCAACCTGCCCAACATGTTCGAACACGACGGGGAATTCAAGTACAAGCAGATTCCCATCTCTGATCACTGGAGCCAAAACTTATCTCAGTTTTTCCCTGAAGCCATTTCTTTCATAGGTGAGTTTCCGCCTCCTGGACTTCCAGAGCTCAGACTGTGATTTATTACTTTTGTTGCGTGTCTGAAATTGACTTTGGGATGTGTCCAGGACCCCCCCCCTTCATCTAGGGCTGCAAAACCATTAATTAGTCCAAAATACATACTACATGTCACCCAGGAGCACAAAACCATGTCCATTTTAGTTTAAATTGACTTTCATACAACAAAAAAATCTTAACATTGATGGATGGTTTGTTATGATAGGACAGTATTTGGAAAAATACTGAAACTATTGCGAAAATCTGCTTCAAAGTTGAAGTCCTTAGCAAAGCATATTACTAGCCAATTATTAAGTTTCGACAGCATAACGTACAAAATATCTCTACTTAATGTCTTAATGGTTTTGGCGTAAATGAAGAATCTATTTTTGAACCTCAAATATTCTTACATCCCTTATATATAAACACATGTGTTCATAGGATAACATACTTGTATATAATCGAACATTTTTGCGATCCATCTCTCTTTCTCTTTATACACACACACACGGATGCATACACCGTATGCACTGGTCATTCACACACCTGTCCATCTGCGCTCCAAGTGAAGAACAGCACTGATAGGCATCTCCAGACAGTAGTCAAGCTAATGAGCTTGGGTCAGGTCAGACAAGCTTTCCTGTGGTGATGTTAAACAAGGGCGCAACATTACTGGAAGGGTGCAGCAGAGGAAGTGGATATAATTGATTCAGTGAGCTGTACAGAAGTGATCGATGTAGGCCATAGATCACCGAGCATCACCGCTAATGGAGAGCTGAAGCGTGCGAGGGTGAATCCAGACCAAGCACGCACGGATTTCACCTCGTCGTTTGCTTTGAATGGGAAGAAAACCTATTCATTAGAAAGAAGAAAGGCCTGGGTCTCTAGATGAATAAGGACGGAAACGGTTTTAGTTTCTCTGGTGTTTTTCCGGTGAAGCCACATGTGCTGTCTGCGGCAGGTCTCGGTTGACACTTTCTAAAGTCATTTCCTAAAAACATCTGAGGTTATATCTGCGTCACAAAGGCTCAGTCTCATCAAGAGCTGCAAGTGGTAAAGGACTGCAGTGTGTGTTGTGCAGTACGTATAGAAAGCGGTGAGCTTTACTAGAACACCACTGGTATTTAAAAGTGAAATCTTTTTCCATTGGCACTGGAGGCGTGATAATAGCCTGGCATCTCACGTACATGTGCTTTTGACTGGAACCTGTTGTTCTGGTTCCTGCCGCTCATTCTTTCCCTTCTAAATAAATCTTATCTGTCATTCAGACTGTGGGAAATATCTAGCTGATGGGTTAGCCGCATAACTGAATGGTAGAAAAGAGAGAGTTCACCCAAGAGGAGTCCGTATGAGTTCAATGTGGAGTCAGCTTTATTTAGATTGGGTCAAAGCAGCTTTACAATGTCAAACAGGAAAATAGTGTGTCGATTAGTTAACACCCAGTTCATCATTGATTCAGTGACGTCATCGTCCAGCTCTGTTGGGTTTATCTGTGCAGTCGTGTCCACCATATTGGAAACCAAAACTCCCATAGATGACAGAAACGGGGAATGCATAAATCAAATCTGAATGAATATCCTGCTGTGGAGAGGTAAGCAGGTACAAGAGGAAGCGGAAGGGCAAACTGGTGCATCGAACTATCACAACATCCTGTTTATGCAGCTGGACCCTGAACACTTTCGCTTTTGCTGCGTAAACACACTTTTCATGTGAACATTTGAGTCGATGTGTGCCGCGGCTTCCTACTGAACTTAAGGAAGCTTTGCTGAAAGGAACTTCCTGTTTAGATGAAATGCAGCAAAAGCTGGAGTGCTCAGTGGCGGGTTGTTTTGCGTGCCGTACGTTGTGTTTTATGAGCTCACTGGAGCTGGAGCCAGTGTTTCTGGGGGAAGTGACCTCATTGTTCCAGGGTTCACATCCATCACGAGCGGCGAAGAGGAAATGCCCACTTTACTCTGCCTCGCCTGGCACTAATGGCTCTGTAGTACGTCATGCCCCACAAAACCAGATGCACTTTGTTTCTAAATAATGTATAGCTGTACTTTTTTTCCCCATTCACGGGTCGGGCCTAGTTGAAAGCTTTAGGGAGGGTTGGTGTTTGTCATGTGATCTGGTTATCTTAACGTTATTAAGCAATCGTTCACGGCTCCACTGAACTGTTATCATAGTCCACTGAACACTACTGTACCGAAGCAGACTCCACCACAGTTCAGTGAAGCCGCATGAAGATGAGCCTTAACTGCTTGTTTTCCAAACAGGAGATCATGACCAATTGGTCTACAGATGGTTGCGTGTTGTCCTCATTTACTGTGTTTGTACGCGTAGTTCAAGTGTGTCAGTGTGGTCTGAAGGCTCTCTAAAGGTAACAAATTGTATCCAACGAGACGATATGGTGACCTTGTATGAAAATTAAACCCATGTGCACTTCAGATCGAACCACGACACGCCTGTATTCACTGCATTAATGCTCATTGACAAAGTTATGACTTTAAAAGGCAATGATAATGTTGCTGAAAACACAAATGCAGCAGTCAAAGGTGTCTGTTCAGAGGCCTGTACACACACACACACACACACAAAATTACATCACGATTCTTCCTGTGCTGCTCAACAAAATGCTTTGTTCACGAGCAGCACTGAGTTGTATTTTTATGTAACGGCAGCATCTCTGGGCATGTGCTCAAAAACATGAATTCAGTAGTCAATTTCGGGAAGTAAAAATACATTTATTTGATAGGGTAAGTAGTTTTTGTCTATACAGTCAAGATTTATTTATTTTTTTTAATCTGTAATGCTTATTTTAGGGGGTTCCCACCCTCATTAAAGCAGTTAAGTAGACGGGTCCTGTACCTTTCCAATTTACAAAACTTTATAGCTTCAAATCAGAGTTTGTAATGTTTTGATTCACTTCTTTAAATACCCTACGAGAGGAATAAATGGGGAAAATACAGGCTTGTCTAGTTCTCTTTACAGTCCCATGGGAAAGCGGTTAGAAAACATTTGATGGCACGCACACTGATGAACATTCATTCAAATTAAAAAAGTACATTTGAATTTCTGCATTTTGCTGTGAACAGGCCTTGAATGTCTTTTTTTTTTTAATGCATTTCTCTTAAAAATGTGTGGTTTGTCAAAAAACATTTGACGAGTGTCCTTGTTCAGAAAGCCTTTTTTGGCACTGGGGACATTTTCATGCTGCTAACGGATTCTGAGGCCTTTTGTGTTGTGTTATGTGTGTGTGTGTGTGTGTGTGAGATCTAGTTGGGCTGTCCCTCGAGGCTCATCTGTTTGTGTTCTTCTGTTCCTCAGATGAAGCTCGTTCCAAAAAGTGTGGCATCTTGGTGCACTGCCTAGCGGGCATCAGTCGCTCGGTCACCGTCACGGTGGCGTACCTGATGCAGAAGCTCAACCTGTCGCTCAACGACGCCTACGACTTTGTCAAGCGCAAGAAGTCCAACATCTCGCCCAACTTCAACTTTATGGGGCAGCTTTTGGACTTCGAGAGGACACTGGGGCTGAACAGTCCCTGCGACAACCGCTCGACGCCCAACGACCAGCTCTTCTTCACCACGCCCACCAATCACAACATGTTCCAGCTGGACACGCTGGAGTCCACATGAAGGCCAGCAGAGGATGCTGGGTGGGAGCAGCCACCCTTTGAATGTTTATCTCCCATCTCCAGGGGAGTTTTGACCTGGAGGACAGGCCAGCAGCAGCCGCGGCAAAGGGAGGGACGGAGGGTGGTGAAGCACACGGGCCCCTCTCAAGCCCTCCGGTGGATTTAATGCAGCTTTTCTTGCCTTCATGGAACAGACTGTTCTCTTTTGTTTTTTGTTTTTTATTTAAATTTTTTCCCCCTCCTCTCACGGTTCGATACCCGAGAAGAAACGTGAGATTTTTGCACAGCTCTTGGCTCGAAGAGAAGCAGGCTTTGATTGCAGATGCCTTCTCGTGGGATTTTGCTTCTCTACCTGGTGGAGAGCGCAGGGTCGGATTCGTTGTTGAGAGGTGCGCCACACATGTGTCTATATCTTCGTCTCTTTCCTCGGCGCAGAACCATGTTGTCCAAAGTAGTGACGGTGTTGGCGACACAAACAAACATTGTGAGCCCTCCCCCTCTTTATTTTCTCTCTCGCGCGCTCGCTCGACGTTTGCAATGACCTAATGCGTTTTGCACAGTGGCAAAGCCTTTCTCTTCTTGGCACTTAAAAGTGGTACTCCAACACACAAAGAAAGAGACATTCAGAGGAGCTGCCTGTCCTAGGCTGTGACGAGGCTCCACAGCTGCGTGGGGCGACGCGCGCACTTAAAGCTCATTGTTCCTTAACTGCGAGATCGACAGATCCACGTTTGTGTCCCGACTTCCGGGCTCGCTCACCTTCTGGCCTTGGCGATTCTCATTA
The DNA here is from genome assembly GCA_034779775.1 of Enteromius afrohamiltoni. Lineage (NCBI taxonomy): Eukaryota > Metazoa > Chordata > Actinopteri > Cypriniformes > Cyprinidae > Enteromius > Enteromius afrohamiltoni. The sequence goes on from JAUYWG010000045.1 coordinate 729,342, forward strand.
CAGTATGAATATATTGTATTAATTTCTACGTAAGAGTATATCTATTCACTCAATGTATTTGGGCATGCGATCCTCTCGAGGCGTGGCACATCACTGAATGTTGAGGACTGTTTTTTTAACTACTCTTGCTGCTCCCGGGCGGCAAACAGTGTGTAGCGAGGGCGTTCCTGACCGCAGGAACGAGCGACTGGGCCTGAGCGGACGAGTGCTTGAGTTAACAGGGTTGCTTTAAGCTGGCCTTATATAACCTTTTTAATTCTTTCCTACTCTGACTGTTCAATACTCACTTTGTATCTCACTTTAGAAATCATTGTATTACCAAGACGTTTGATCATTTTTAACGAAACCAATACGTAGTAATAATAATAGATGACTAATGGTCTTTAACAGGAAAGTCAAGGTTGTATTTGTTACTCTGCAATATACTCAACAACCCTTTGCAGTATTTTCTAGAAAACGGCCTCGGGTTTTTGACTCCTCTACTTTTGATACTAGAGATATAGCTTGAAACGGAGGCAGCTTTTCGCCCGGGGTGTCCAGAGCGCATCTGGGTGCTGGGTGCTCGCTCGTGTTTCGTCCAATTCGATTTAACCCACGGATTTCCTTAATACACAAAAAATATGTGCTATATACTGATTCCTGTGGCCTTTTCTTATATTCTGATATATATATATATATATGTATATGTAATACTCATCTTGTGCAGATATGCAAGGGTCGTCCCCTTAATGTATATCATCGCGGTTTCTCGTGCTTGAAACCACCCAGTCACAATAACAGCACGGCGTTCTCGCATCACCCCGGGACGGAAATGCGCTTCATTTCACGGCTTCTTTATTTACGTGTACATCTTGATTTCGAGCTGCTTCTTGTGGAGGAATGTTTGTATCCGTAACCATGGGAAGGAGAAACCGTTGGTGTTTTTCTCTGTTCGTATATTGCCAGAACACAGGAACAAGGCTTTCTGCGGACGTTTCTTGTAGCTACACAACGGTTCTGCGATTAATAACAGTAGGAACGAAAGCGAACGGAACACAGGAACTAGACGAGCGAATAAGGAACTGTATATCTTACCTCACCGAGGAATTTTTCAGGGATTTTTATTTGACAATGCGTCGGCATCGTGTTACAGCTTCAAATGTCAAAGAGCTGTTTTATATGTGCTGTATACATTTTTTTAAAAGATACAATCTATCTTGTGTGTATAATACTGGGCTTGGTAACCGGGCAGTTCAATTTTCTGGTTTATGAAGGATATAAAATTGTCCCTATGTATTGTATAGTATATGAAAACCAATACAAGACTTGTTTGTACTGCAAATAAATATTGAATTATTTTTTGGTTATCTGTCTGGTTTGGTGTGTTCCTTCTGCTATTGTATTACAGTGTCCGTTTCTCATGTGCTGTCAGTCTCTTCCCTTAACACCCTTCAAGTGTGCTATAAAAAGATGACCAGGGCTCAGACAGAAGCACTCTCCATTAGGACAATGTGAATGCTCTGATTCCTGCTTTATTTCATGACTTGGGACTTTTCCTGGAAACCGGCACCCCACGGGTGTTTTTCTGTCCTACATGAGGTGAGACTTCCTCCCCCCGCCCACTCTAGGGATTGGTTTCCTGTTGCCTTGTGGTTAATTTCAGATACAGATGGTTTCTGAAGCATGTGATGACACCACATCCGATTGCTGAAACTATCACTGCTCCGCTTCCTCTTTCTAACCCGTGTCAAGTCATGTTTATTTGTGTAGCGCTAAACCATACCGATTGCTTCAAAGCGACTTTACATAATAACCACTTTGATTGACGCTTTTTTTCTTTAAGACACCGAGTTGGAGTTTGTCTTTAAAAGTTTAATTCGGACCGCCAGATGAATTGAAGAAAGTGAATTTGATATTCTGGTAATATTACAGCTCGACATACTGCAGTCTGGACTTTGGGTGTCTTTACAGGACACTCGGGTAATAGACAATGCAAGACATGCGTACACATATGAATGTGTTCAGTCTGTCGGTGCATGAAAGCATTCGTATCTTAGGTCATTGCTTTAAACTTTAACCGCTTGAATGACTGGGAGTCTGTCATGTGGAGCACTAGCTGACGGGAAGCGTCTGAGATGAACACCTTGATCATGTTTGACAGGAGTGGGGAACAGATTCTTGTAAGACGGGAACAAGATGTTGAAGTTTAGCAGACGCTGTCGGTCAGTGTGAAGATCTACGCAGTCACAGTAGTGGAGCTGTGAATGACGAGAATCGGGACGAGGTGCAGCAGAAAGGGTTGATGCTCATGTTCTAGAGCAGACATGTCTGATCCTGTTCATACCTGCCTGGGAGTTTCTATTCGTCCCCTAGACCTTGATTAGCTGAACATCCAAGAGTAAAGTCAACTGTGACTTTGAGCCTAAACAATGACCGTGAAACCAAAGCTACTTTCATGAAAATACGAAAGTGAGACCAGTTGGTAATTTCATTTCCAGTTTGAATGGTCATGCAGAATTCATTCAAGTTTTATATCTGATAGGATGCTTCACAGAATAAAGTTGTGTAAGGAATAGGGCATTGATGGGGTTTGGTGGCTTGGTATTTTTGCGTTCAGAGCAGATGGCTGTATTGAGATGGCTGGGTTGAACATTAGATGGATGTGTAAGACTGTGGCACTTTTTGCACTGGTTTCAATCATTTTTTAATACTAGGGGAAAACCCATTCTCCATTAGATTGTGCTGGTTTTAGCTCTGTGGGAAATCTTTATTCACTTAACTCTTTTGAAGAGTTTTTTAACAGTTAAGCCAAATATAGTTCTGGAGGTTTTAGCAGAAGTAGGCTGTAAAAGCCAGTGTTAATTTTGACAGCAAATTTAAATTTAGTCTTAGACTTTTGACTAAAATAACATTTAGTTTTAGTCATCTGAATTGTCTAGTTTTAATTGACTAAATATCATATGATTTTAGTCGACTAAATCTATAGTAAGTTAGTAGTTAGGGGAATAGTTAGTGTAATTTATTTATTAAGCATTTCTCTAAAATTTCCAAATTCAATATGTTTGACATTAATAATTTATCATAATAGACACTGATTTAACTGTGGTGACACACAACATGCCATTATGTTCAAATTAAATATAAACACTTATACCACCAATAAATTTATATTAATCTTTAGAACTACTAAGTAGATGATTCAGTCAGGGGCATTGAGTGATTTTACTTTTGTTGCTTGATTAACATGACTTTGATGATAGCAACTAAATTAGGCTGCGGCCCATTTAAAAGCGAATGCAATGTACTGACACATGTTCCCTACCGTTTATATTCACGTAATACATAATCGACTCCGTTTACCTGAATGCTAGTCAAAATGGACAATTTGAAATCATTTTGTGTGTAATTCTCCATTCAAGAGTAACTTAACTTACTCACGCTGTGTGAGACGTGGTAAGTGTGTGTGCTTCAGTGTCTGCGCTCAGAAACCGGACTGAATTGAGTTCTCTCTTCGTCAAACTTATCCATACACCTGCTCTTCTCTTAATTCCACATATTGAGATTTCTGTATGTTTTATGAGACTTGTATAGCTTATGAATACAGTTCATGCACACATGTAACCTCCGATCCACGCAGCACAATCTCTTCCCAATCGTCCCTTCATAACATTTTTCCCCTCGTTTTTATTAGTTGATGAAAATGTCAATAGTTTTTTTGTCATTTAAAATTTCGTTATCATCTCGTTTTCGGCGGTGAAAAAAGGTTGTTGGCGAACATTACGACAAAAATTATTTATCAACAAAATTAACACCGGTAAAAGTAGAATATAATTCAGCCACAATATTTCTCACCTTGCAAAATAGGTACAGACACTGAATTGGTTTTAAACACAAAGCACTGCTCATTAATTTTAGCTCCAAGACAGTGGACCAGTCAGAAGACCCCAGAGGCGAGGCAGCTGCAAGTAGGCATGGAAACTGTTTTATTTGAGGCCAACATGGCGGAGGTGGTGTTCTCAGATGTATGTACTCAGATGCCTCCTAAGCGTCTTTCTATGGGCCACCATTTGGCCACCACACGTCGGCCAAATTGTAGCGGTCTTGACGGCAATCATTACTGTAATCCCTGAATATTCCAAAGCTGCCACAATCCTGCACGGCTCTGTGTGAATCTACAGTATGGTGAATGACGTCAAGTTCACCGTTCCACATCTACATGCCTGGAGTGGTCCAAGGGGATGTCTTCACATGTCTATGGGTGTTCTGTGGTTAAAACCAGAATTGTTTGGTCCTGTCTCTAGACCAGGGATGGGCAAACTCTGTAGAGTTTAGTTCCAGCCTTGAGAAAACCCACCTTCCTGCATCCTTCTAGCAATCCTGAAGCCGATGAGATGCTTCTTATGTATTTGGTTGGGTCTGGAAACTAAACTCTGTAGGACAGTGTCAGTGCTCTGAGTGTAATGTCAAATAAATCTCCTTGTTTGAATGTTTTTCACTTATTCTGCTTTACCCTCTCATTTTCAGGTTGGTAAATGCAAAATCCCTAAAACTCTTAAAAAACATGGCTGTTGCAAGCACTGTAGCATTAGCAAAGACACGCTTACTACCAATGATTCATAGCTAATAGGCTAGTAAGTGTTAAAGACGCTAGCTTGTTAAACATCTTCCTGCGACGACACCTTCACAGAGCTAATTAAAGCTGAAGGGTATTGTGTAATTTTAATGAGGAGAAATGCTCTGAAGTTGAAGCTGTGCACAAGAAGTACACAAAGGTTAAATAACTGAGGATAGGTTGGTAAGTGTGTGTGAGTTTGTCATGAACTGAGCCTCTTAACTAGAATCTGCTGCTGACATCCTGAAACTAGGAACTGCTAGAGGTCAGCGAAACATTTCAGGCTTCCTGACTGAGACCTGTCTCTTTGTTCATAGCACTTTGTTTCCTTATTCTCCGAAGCAGAAAGGAGCGGATCCCACGCAAACACAGAGCGCTGGAATTAGGCCAGATCTGCTTGACACCATGCTGTATTCAGGAGCCGCTATAGATTTTGTGAATCATTGCACGAGAATCAATTTAACGTGGGATCAGATGCTGACACACAATATATGATTCTCGGAGCATGTTTGGTACTGATATATTTGTCATTTGCATAACAATGTAACACGAGCACATGGGAAGCATCATTTAGTTTCCCTCCTGCAGTATGGATACTATCAGTTCAACGCTTTTAACTGATAATAATCAGAAACATTTCTTGAGCTGCAAATCATGCCCATATCAAGCCCCATATGACCCGTATGTTTACACCAACAACAATATTCCAACCTGAATATTCAACAATATACTTAATTCAGCTGAAGGCATACTTAAAGGTACAAGAGTTTTCCAGTATTAGTGACATTGTAGACATGCACACACTTTCACCATCGTGTAGGACGTTTCACTGCATTTTGCCAAAGCAACTGTAAACGTTATCATAATATAGTCTTCCACATAACTAGATCCCTGTAAGCGTACTGAAGACTCACAACAAAAAATTACAATTGATCAGATATTTGCATATACATTTTTTTTTTTAATCAAACAAATGCAGCCTTGGTGAGCAGAACAGACTTCTTTCAAAACGGTACACAAAAAGTCTTTAGAAATATCTATAGTATTATGTTTCCTTTAGATTACTATTTGAGTGTCTCTGATGTGATTATTGTTGTTCAGTGTGACTCTTGGATGTAAACCCAGCTCTGCTTGTTGGTGGTGGAGTGTGTTTCAGGCTGTGTTGTGTACTGGGACTCTATTAATAGCCCAGCAGTGTCTTCAGCACGTCGAGCCGCAGACTCACAAGCTCTTCGCTGTACCGCCTCAATGCACCATCAAGACTCGTGCTGGCAGCAGCTGCCTGACAGGTGTTAATTGGCCAGATTTAGAGCGACGTCCAGGAGTCCCTGAAGAACAGCTGAGCTCCCGTGGACCGCTGACAGTGCAAGACGCATGACCCCTGACCTCCATCCACACAGACATGATGACACGACAACGCAGACTTCCCGACGGAGCTGTGAAGTCTAACACGTTTGAACGTTACATGCACTGGCAGCCGCATCGTATTCAAATGGGACTACGGCCTGGAAATAACCTAGCGTGAGAAGCTATTGTCTGGTAACAGGTGTGGGAAGTTCAGTTTGCCAGCCTGATGTGGGTTAACTAATGCATTCTGTATGATTGATCATCAGATTGTGTTGGATAGGTGCCTCTGCTGAAGGAAGTCAGGCATATATGGGCTGCAACAAATAGTAAAGAATAGAAGAATCACCTTATTGCCTTGTTTAAAACAAATGGCCAAAACAACTTTTAACATAAAACATCCAAAGAGTGTTGACTGTCTGAAATGTGACTCTGGCTACATTAAATCATATTGTTTGTTAAACATATTGTGGCAATTCAGAAACGAAAATCTTTCGCACTGGAAAACAGCGTAGCATCTATGTAAATTAACATCGATCCTACGACCCTAAATCTAGCTAACAGTTTTAACAAAAAGGATATTAAAGCACATTTGCTTCGGCAACTATGCCATTTAATCTTAATACTACAAGTCTTTGAGCTCTTTTACTGGGATTTACATTTGTTTATATTGTAAAGGAAACAAAACATCAATCAAAAAATGTTAAAACACAAATTACAACTGTATAAAATAGTCAAATTACAATCAACTCAAATATTTGGTTCTAACTGAACCGAAATTAGTACTGTTGTGTCCCCTCCCTCAAAAAACGCCTACGAGCCTTTATGGCAGGGCTTCTCTCAATCCTTGAGCTCCAACCCTAATCAAACACACCTGAACCAGCTAATTAAGATGTTCAGGATTATTTGTAAGATACAGGCAGGAGAGATTAATCAAGGTTGGAGCAAAACTTTGCAGGACAGCGGACCTCCAGGACCAGGATAGAACTTTCTATAAATATAAAAGTAAATAAATTCATTGCATTGTATTATTTATAAATGTATCATTGTAGCCCTAGACAGAAACTTTATGATTTTATTAATACGGTGTGATTGATTTTATGGTCTTAAGCATTGAGAAATGACACAAAATAAAACGTCCACGTTTTTGTTGAAGAAATTAACATTATGTACCCTTTGTATTACATGATGTATTTTTACAGTGTTATTCAATGAAACCATAATTAAACCGTATACCTTATATTGCCTTGTTGTTTTTATATTTACATTTTACGTTATGGAAACTGCAATGTTAAGTCAGATATGTTGTTGGTGGTGGTGAAATCAGACACAATAAAACACATTAGTCTACTAACGGCAGTCAAACATGTTTCACAGGACTATACACGTATATATACCTGAAACTGAAGCACCGGCTTCATTTTTTTTTTTTTTTCTTTTCCCTGGTATAGCCTAGTTGTCCATCAATTATGATTATTTATTTATCTTTATATATATATATATAATTAGCCTATATTTAGACTCATGTTTAGATTTTTCTGTTTATGGAAACTTGTGATAGGGTGGCAGGTCGCTACAAATAAATAAATGTATGGGAAACAGATCCCACAGCACAATAACCTGAGAGTCTAACTTCATTACTCTTCATTAGCTGCGTCTGTAGCTGATTCATAACCAGACTGATAAACAAACACAACAGACTAGTTAACTTCGGCCCAGGCGCGTGCACACAATAAAACCGCTCATACACAGTTCGCAGCGATCACAAAGTGAAAGTAAAAAAAAAACAATTTAAGCGCAATTTCAATACTTAACCTAACTGACAGTGACAGTTTAATAACTAAGCTGCCATTTGTAATGGATTAAAGAGATAATAATTCTATAAATAATATTAAATAATTATATAAAAATCTCTAAAAATGAGATACTGGAGGAAAAAAGAGAAACTGGAGGAGTGGCTTTATTGCATCAGAGATGTCTCATTTTTCTTGAAGCTGATTGGTCAAATGTTGATTTGATCAGAACCTAACCTGTCCTGCAGTGTAAGTTACTACGGTGATGAACACTGCTAAAAGCCAAACTAACTGCATGGTACCTAAAACCCAGAGTTACCTGGCTAGCCAGCTAAACCGGCTTCATGGTCCAGGCCCCTGACTGTGTGATGCTAATGTCAAGATCAAAATCATGCACTACCGTAAACGTATTTCGAGTCCATTACATACATTGTGTAAGGTACCACATAAAAACCATGTTGTAACCCTGAACTGTGTGGAAAGCAGTTGTTAGTGTGTTACTGCAACTGCTGTTCATTTCAGCTGAAGACTGCAGTGAATTGTATTTCGATAGTAATGTTGTGCAGAAATGTAGCTTCCAGCGGAGTGATGAATGAAGCACAAATCCTCTTCCTGTTAGCACTCATGACACTTGAAAACACTTCATGTTACACAACACGTGTGGGCGGCTGGAAGAAGCTGTTCTTTTTACCCACGGGCCTCATTCATCATCTTTTCATCCTGCTCATCCGGTTTGTTTTTGGGTTAAAGAATAAGTCACATTATTCCCGTGGACTCAAATCTCAGAAAACAGGAATGATCAAGTTTGAAGTGTCGTTTTCAAAGCGTGTGTTGCGTCGCTGGCTAAATCTTACAGATAGATGCTGTTTTTGTAGCCAGTGAGCTGAATGTTTCTTCTTCTGAATTGCTTTTCCAAACCTGATTTTCGGAGCTTATAATAAAACTAGTATGTGCTTACGTAAACGATCAGAAACAAGCACTCATTTCTTACACTAAAATATGTGAAAATCATTGAAGTCATTTTCTTATAACAAATAAAATAAACAAATAGAATAATTAAACAGAACAATGAAAGTCCAGATTTTAGTGTCTCGATTTTTGAAGTGGCTTTTGTATGAAATATTACTCTGCATGGTCTGTTGTATAAAGTTAATATTTCACCGGCAGTTGTGCTGTGGATCTGAACAGCTGTGATTACCTGCAGCCCAGTCACAGAAAGACCGGTATTGTTTTAGTAGATGTTTAATAAAATAGTATAATTATTCTAACTTAATGACGTTATTGTGTATTTGGCAGATTCTCATTTATTATCATTGCATAGCTGTGTAATATGACATAAACAGTCAATAAAAGAACATAAATAAAGCAATAATCTGTAATCACTTTATTTTGAACTCTACCCAAACGAGTTTGTGGTTACGTGACATGATGTGACCTGACAAAGGCATCGACAAAACAAGTTTAGTGTTATAGGGAAAAAACCTTTGCTGTGAGCTTTCACCAATGAGAGACGTAAGCTCTCCCAGTCCCAGGTTACATAAAGCTGGCGTGGCACGCTAACAACGTCTTGCAGGAACAATACAAGGTGAGGCATGTTTTCACAGATGACCATCCCATTCCTGCGTAGTGATCGTCACATAGCCATGAGCCGCCTCCTCCTTACCACAATGGTGAAAAGGTCAAGTAGACATGAAGGGTATTAGGTGTGTTTGATGCCATCAAGATCTCTGAGCTACTCAAACCCTAGTGTGTGATAATGTATATGTTATACACTAACACTTAACAGAATTGCTCCTCCAAAAATGACTATTATACCATAAACTACTCTACCTCCAAGACATCCTAGATGTACATGACTTTCAGACGAACATGTTTTGAAAATGTATCCTGGCTCTGCCAAGCTTGGTAATACTGCCATAATTTTGAGGCTCTGTAAATCGGATACATCGAATTTAGTTTTCCAGGTCTTTTTTAAATATCAATGCATGCTATTTTCAGCGAATACATGAATGCTGATCTCAAACAACTCTGGATATATATATATATACAGTATATACATCAAATCTGCATGTGAGTTTGAAGAGGCAAATTGGTCAGAGAACAATTACCCCAACGGAAGATCGTCATGCATCATTTTATCTCAGAGATGTGAAGTGATGTACAAAGATCTGGGATATGCTGTGGCAAATGTGTGAAACATGACCAGATGCAAACGGCTCTTTGTGTCTGTGTGAAAACACATTAAATGTAACAGCATTCTGTCATGATATACAGTTTTTGCGTCATGAAATCAGGCAGGTCACAGTTGGTGTCCCGAAGGAGCGAAGCTGGCAGGTTGTTTTCTCGCGTGAGAGCCTCGATCTCCATCAGCGTTTGTGAAGTGTTGTTGTGTTCTGTCTTTATTGCTTTAAATCCCAAGCTCCCAATGCTTTAGCCTGCCGTATTCTTTCAAATAGCTGATGCTTCCTTCTAGTGTTTTTACATGCATGGAGATTTCGTCACACAAGCACACTGACTTACTAACGATACCTAATGATAAGTGTAAATACACGAGAAAATATATCCATGTTTCATGACTGACAAAGAAGGGCTTACACTATGCTCTCCAAAATGATGCCATGGTGCCGAATTGGTGAATAAAGTCTTTATTTTTGTTTTATTTCTGTACAGAAAGTATCCGCATAGCTTCATAATGTTGCGGTTGAAGCATTGATGGAGCATTCAGATGACGTCTTTCATACTTTCCGTTTCTTGACAGTGTAATTGTTTGGCAGTCAATGAGACCGTCAGATGCCCTCTGCTTTTCAGCAGAAGTTGTATTCTGAAGACAAAAGCTTTTATGGGTTTGAAACAACACGGATGATAACATTTTCATTTTGGGCTAACCTTTTAAGACCAAACTCTTAGTCCAGCAACTGTTACTGACCGGTTGACCCAGTAACCTCTGAGTCCTTTCGCAATACAGCAGTTTTTCTGCTTGAGTTCATGCAGCGAGATGGATAGACGCACATCCGTGCCTACGTCTTTATGATCAATGCATTTCTTCATAATGCTACCTAACAATAATAATTCATCTTTGTACAGCAGAGGGGACACATATCAGTATCTTTCATTTTCTCTGGTGTTTCTCGCTCCATCTGGTCTGGTGTTCAGCTGCTCTGCTGATAAGGCTGCTGTGTGTCCGGTGGCCAGTTAAACTTTAACAGGTGATTGCAAAAGGCCTGCTTGTGCTCTTACATGTGTGTTTGTGTGTGTGTGTGTGGAGACAGTTATCCGGCAAATCATAATACATGACCATAATCTCTTGATATATCATACACCTCCCAAAATAACTGAAATAAATTGACGCAAAAATTCAGCCGTATTTTGAAATTCAAATTTCAAATAGATTTGTATATGAAATAGTAACTTTTGTTTCCTTAGTTAATACTTTTGATACGCACATGTTCTGGGTCATTTCCTTAATTAGCATGTAAAGGAAATGAGCATTCATTTCTGTGTTGTTTTCATGTAGTTGTCATTTCATTCCTTTCCGTTGCATTTCTGTATTCTGCATTCTCCTTTCTTCTTTGGTTTTGTTATGAATAAAGCTGCATTTAGACCCTTGTCCCCACCCCTGAAGCACTTGGGCATCGTTTATAAAATGTTGTGCAGAAACCGTTCTAAATTTGATGTTACGATCATCTATCAAATATGCATACGCTTGATTCATAGAAAGACTGTACCTCTTATTCAGATGCGAAATCCATGATTCACTGATGATCCTGAACTTGAGCACAGCTGAATGGTTCCAGCGCTCTGCCTTGTAAACGACTCCTAATTAATGTCATTACATTCCTTTTCATTTGAATTATCTGCAATGATTTTTGCATTCAGATCCTCGCCTCTTTATTTCCTGACCTGCTGTGACACATTTAAATCGGAGAAAACACTTGAACATATAACGGCAAAAATCATCAAGGTACATCTTCACAATGTCTACGGTGGGTTTGGAAATGTATTTTCCTGTGTCATCACATGTAATGATTGTTTCAAACACTGTAACTCTTGGTATTGTTATTGTTTGATAATGCCAAGTGCTTTTGTATCAAGAGCCTTTTGTCTGATCAAGCACTTTGATGTGGGTTCTTGGGTTTTTCATTTTAATGAACAAATTTTACATACATACACAAATTTAATGAATTTTAATGCAACAAAATAAAAATCACGTCCACATGCAGCCAGTCAGGTGTTATCAGGTTTTACAGCACAGGCCTGTGGGATTGTGGGTATGTTCCAGGATGATATCTATCTGTAAATATATAACTAGGGATTCTGTTGACACAGTTCAATGTTATCGTCTTTGTCTTTGCAGTAATAACCTGTTCACAAAGCCCAGACTGAGGCCGTGTGTGTTATTCAGAGCATTTGTAAAACACATGCTGCTGTGAAAGCAAAGAGATCTTCAGCAGAGCTGCAGGAATCATCTGAAAACACCAGCTTTGCTTATAAAAGTTAATGGCGTGACAGGCATAACTGATCTACTGAAAGGAAAGGACATGACATGTGGCCAGGTATGGTTTTTCCATACTAGGAATTTGTGCTCTGCATTTAACCCATCCAAGTGAAGACACACAGCAGTGAGAAGTGAACAACGGTGGAGGGAGCTCTGGTTATTCATTCCTTTCACCCACCATCCCTGCCAGACCTGGGACTCGAACCCACAACCTTTGGGTCCAACTCCCTATCCATTAGATGGATGGATGGACGGATAAATAGATGGATAATAGATAATGTAAAGTGATATATACTAGGAAATCTCAACTGCTGGTCTGTTTATATTGTCACAAAATTAACTATACAACTATTTTCTGAGGTTATTTTCAACCTCAGAATATTTTTCAATTTTTGGGCTTAAATCCAGGGGACAGAATGAGAACCCACACTCACCCGAGCTCAGTCAGGAACACGGGCAGACGCTTGAACACAACCTGATGATGTGTGCTTTAATAAAACCACAAAAAAAAAAACAGAGCCTTAGCTGGTTGTTTAGCAACACAAGTACTGATGATGCTGCTGGTAGAGATGCGGAGATGAATTCATAATCTTGAATCTAGGCCAGTCAGCCTTTCTGCTTTACCAGACATTTCCTGTGGTATCTTTTTCTCACAGAGATGGTTGTACTGGTTTACAGTGGCGTGTTAATGTGTCTGAAGCTGATTTCCATTGATCTGAGATAGACTCGGAGCACGTCGATGCTGAAGCTGATCTGAGTAGCTGTGATCAGAGCGTTCAGTCTATTTAGGGTGAGGTCATGTTTGCCTGCTAATTTGCCTGCACACATTTACCCAAAGATCAATGAAGAGTGCCTTGTGCAGATGTCACAAACCATCAGCTTACGAGGGCTCTGGTCCTAATCATCCTGAAAGATATGGAGACTCAAGTGGCTGACACATATTTCCAGCATGACGCGATGGGTCTATATTGTCACGAGCGGTCCGCTGTGGTGATGTGCACAGCCGCACCCTTCAGCATGGCAAAGAGCAGAGGACGAGGAAATTCAAGATGCAACGTTTATTAATTAACAAATCAAAAAAAAGCTGACAAGGCAGCGACAACAACAAAAACCAACTACACAGAATAACACGTAACGTCAACACCAGATAACCTCAACTCAAAAAACATGGGCTTTAAATACACAAGAACTGATAACCAAAAG
>JAUYWG010000045.1:748532-773556 GCA_034779775.1 Enteromius afrohamiltoni
AATAGCTCCGCCTTCTTTCTTTGTGGAAACATTTGGGTGGTGTTTGAAAATAAACCCACTCTGTGACGGAGAAAAGTGGAGGCGTGTTTAAACAAGCTGTTTAGGGAGGTGTGGATAAGTCGTAACGTTTATAAAGAATGTTTTTGAAACTTTAATCTTTGCAACTTCAGGATCTTATCTCTGCACAGCTCAGAACACTCCACAGAGAAAGGAAAAATTGAAACAACATCATATGACCCCCTTTAAAACCCTTGCAGTTTGAAGAGCAAGAGCCATGTTATGTTTTTTGAAACAAGTGCTTTATTTTTATATTCTTGGATACAAACTGAACAAAATTACATTTATTAAACAAAAAATGGCACTGTGCCATATGAAAAACACTGTTACAATAAAATAAATACATCTATGAAATAATCACCAATAACTTGACATTAACCATAACAACTAGCATGGGATGCTGGGAGCTGGGAGGAGGTTGTGTGGTTGACTGAGGTATGGAGGTTACTGTTGCTGGTATGTGGGAGGATTAGGTATTGGGGTTTAGGGTTTAGGAACTGGGTATTGTTCAAAAAATGTCGTTATCCTTACCGAAACTGATACCTTGAGTTTGCTACCGGTTACCGAATAATACCATTTTCAATACCAATTTTATGAAATCAGTTTTATCAAAATTACAATTATCTCAAAAAAACATTTCATACATTTATATATTTTAAATGATATACTTTATAATTCTTTAAGGCATAAAACATTTGTCTTTTATTTAATAATAATAATAATTTCATTTTATTGTTGGAAAATAAAGTGGATTTTATATTAGTTTAAAAACAGTGAAGAAATACTGTTTTAATAATTTGTGTAGTCAAGGGTGTCATGGTTGGGTGAAAAGTTAATTACCAGGGCCCCAAGTGGGGGGAGGGCCCCTGAGCAGTGAAATTTTATTTTCTTTTAAATATAATTTTAAGATCACAATAAATGTTGTTAACTAATGTAAATGCTAATATTTTGGGGTAAATGCATCAGTTGATTGATGTATTAAATGGTGTCGTAGGCAGTTGTGAACCTTGAGTTTACGGGGGCCCGTGACCACTGCTTGTGCATAGGACCCTGAATTTGGTGCTACACCCCCGTTTGTAGTAGCCTATTATGTACATTCTACTGAACAATAGTAAAATATTTCTGCTGCCATGTCCAAACCAAACTTTTATTTTGACGGCTTGCCGTGAATACATTTCCAGTTCTGTGTGAACATGACATGACGATAGATTTACTCAAATGAAACGGTCACATGCTCTTGAAGTGATCCTGCCGTGCTCTTTAAGTATATTCATCTGGAGAATGATCTCCGCCTTTGGGTGTCTTAATTGATTGGAAACTGTGGCAATGCATGATACAACTTTAAAACTTAAAGCTATATTTTTAAAGGGTTAGTTCACCCAAAAATGAAAATTCTGTCAATAATTACTCATCCCCATGTCGTTTTAAACCCATAAGACCGTTCATCTTCAGAACAAAAAATGAAGGTATTTGTGATGATATCAGAGAGCTATCTGTCCCTCCGTTGACAGCAACACAACTGAAATGATCCCAGATCCAGAAACATAGTAAACACACCAGTAAAACAGTACATGTGACATCAGTGGATTATCTTCTCACTTTAGTCTTCCACCATTTTAGAGAGCATCACAACCCATAAGCACACTTTAATGTATATGATGTTGACATCCGGGTGCACACCGCACATGTGTGTAATCTGCGGTTGTTTACACCTGGAGGACAGTGTACGCATGTGTTGTGATGGCAGAAGATGTAAGTCATGGGAGAAGACATGAGGGTCAGTAATCAATGACATTTTTGGGTGAATTAACCCTTTGAAGCATTTTATTTTGTCCTAACTTACAGTTAACATTTGTTGTCATATTCTGTTAAACAATAAATATACTGTGTATTGTGTGTGTGTACATACATATATGTGTGTAATGCACATATATTTGCATTGTTTTCTTAAGTATGATACATAGGCCTGTACGTGTGTGTGTGTGTGTGTGTGTGGCCAAAAACATGTGGTCACTTACCCGGTGAATCCGAGGTAATCCAAGGAACTGCCAGCCATCTCTGAATCTTCATCCTTGTCATTTAATATGAATTTGTTTTTTTATGTAAGGTAAAACAAATCAGAAGTTAGGTTTACTTACAAGAGTATATTAATAAAAGTATGTAATGTTACAGCAATAAGGTCACATAAATGATAAACAATAACCTAAATCATATCCGAGGCTAGCTATCAATATTGTAATATTACACTATCAGCTAATGCTAACAGAAAGAAAGTTTGCCTTGCCTATGCTGACTTTAATACTTCAACATCACTTTTCCTCGACCACCAGCACCGCTTTTGCAAAGTTATCTCTTCTTGGAAAGATATTTTTAAGTGCTTTCCATTTGGACAGCAACATTTGCCACAACTTGTCAAAGCCCTTCTCTTTCATGTCTGTCTCCAGGTTTTGGTAGATCACCATCTTTTCTTTGTTGCTTAGAATCAAATTTCACATTTTTAATTGTTAGGTAGTTTAAGAAAGAACTCCGTCTCATCTTTAGTCCACACTAGGGATGCAACGGTTTTTGGTTCTTTATTGAACCGTTCGGTTCGGTACACCCACGTGAATATTCAATTTTTATACTGTCAGTTTTTTTGCCCTTGAAAAATAAAAAATGTTACCATGTACCTTTTGTACATTTAATATCGTCTCTGTACCTTGATAACTTGAAATAGAAAGGGCAAATGACCTCCGGCTACGTTAGAGCTCACATACGGTACTGTACAGTAATATTGATGTATCGAAACCGAACCGTTACCGTGGCCAGAAAACCGTGCCATCTTTAAATAATGATCATATGACATTTACATATATATCAAGTAACTTGGAAATGAGAAAAAAACCCATTTTGCCTGAAAAACCATGTGATGTGTTTCCATTAAGCATATTTTCGATTCACAATGTCAATTTTTGCAAATTAAAGGATAATGGAAACTCAGCTGGCAATGCCTTCTGTAAGGTGCATTAGTAATCCTTCTAATTGCTGTTTGATACAACCCAGTATTTATAATACCAGTGTGCGTGAACAAAAATGTCTTTAAAAACCACAGATGTACTGGTTCTTCTTTTACACTGTGTATAGTTGTATTCATGGTTACTGAAGATGAGCAGATATTTAAGTTGGCGACAGGACATTTCTTGCCCATCTCTGTGAACGTGCTAGCAAACCCTGCCTAGGCGCTGTGGTCTCCTGATAGCAGATGGGTGCCCCTTACGATGAGAAAAGATTAATATTTGAACATGCATCTGAGTGTGTGTGTGTGAGAGCGAGGCAGATGTACCACACACAGCAGCAGCAGATTTCCTGACGTTTGCCCTCAGTAATCCTCATCCGCTCGGCACGTGCTGCATGCCATCAGATACATAAAAACCCATCCGCGCTAGGACTGACTTGCAGAAATGCTGTTTCTTCTGCTCTTTTAAGCAATAAACATCCTATTTTCAAGCATTTGTAAATGAATGAAGTGCACTCAGGGTCTGAGAGGAGTGTTTGTGAATGGTGTTTTCCATGGAGAGCGATTATAGGGCTGGAGTCACATCTCAAGTCATTAGTGCCCCAAACCTTCCTCCTGATGGACTCAGACTAGCCCGTAATGCCGGATTAGTGTTAATTCTTCCTCTGCAGCTGGCCGGAGCGTGGGATGGAGGGATACGGCACGGAAAGAGCAGGTTTGTGAAGGCCCTGATTGAGTTTTTCTCATAGCAGATGCACAACAATGTTTATGAAGCATATGCTGGTAGTTTGCATCTGAGGTGATCACCAGTCATTTAATTCATGTCTCTGGCTCAAAAACAACACTGAAATCAATTACAAGCTGAGCTGCAAACCACAAGGGCCAGTATTTTATTCACAGTTGAACATATATAACAGAACATGTTTACCATGCTGTAGCATCTCCTCTTAAAAAAACATTTAAAGATGTCTGAGCATTGAAGTTATGAGTTTCTGGAGTTTGGTCCTATCCTTGCCTGATCTAGGTTTCCAGCTGCTGAAGAGTTTGTGGTCATCTTTGATGTATTTTTTTTGTTTAATGATGCTCCAGATGTTCTCTATAGGTTCTCTCTATTCTATATAGCAGGTCACTTCAGCTCCGGACTCTTCTACTGTAGTAATCGCTCCAGTGTGGGTTTTAGTATTGTCCTGCTGAAATACACAAGACCTTCCCTGAAATACGCCTCATCTGGAGAGGAGCATATGTTGCTCTAAAACGTAAAAGCTGCTCATACCGTACGCATACGTACACCTCCATACCATCAGAGATGCTGCTTTTGAACTGAACACTGATAACATGCTGAAGATCTCCTCTTTAGCTCGGAGGACACAGCGTCTGTGAATTTTTAATATCCATTTTACACATTTTACATGTGGTTCTTTAACATTAAACAAAGATAAATGATAGTGTTCAGTTCATTATAAGGCTCCCAGCCTTGACCTGGGCTGTCTATCAACCTTTAAATCTTCCTGTGTATGGAATCTGGGTGTCCATTTTGATGAGTTTTTAAGGTTGGATAAACATATCTCTTTTGTAGCTGCCTTCAGTTTCAATCAACTTCAAACCAAAAATCAACTCTAACCAAAATCAAACATTTCTTAAATCCTATATCATTAGACATGCTTTTATTACATCACGTCTAGACTGCTGCAACTCACTGTATTGCGGTATTTCAAAATCCCAAATAAAAGAATCTTGTCTACAATTGGTCCAAAACGCTTCAGCTAGATTCCTTAAAACCAGTCACTAAGGCGACCATATCATCCCTATATTGAGAGACCTCCACTGGCTGCCTACAAGAATATCAAATTTGAACTCATCTGGCCACAGAACACTTGTCCACTTTGAAACAGTCCATTTTAAATGAGTCTGGACCCACAGGACATGACACATTTCTGGACCATGTTCACGTATGCCTTCTTTTATCATGATCTATCATGAGCGTTTACCGAGTGGTTTCTGGAAGTATTCCTGAGCCCATTTAATAATGTCAATGACAGAATCATGTGATGAGTGATGAGTGTCGTCTGAGGACCTGAAGACCACGAGCTTCAGCCTTGTCCCTTACACACACCGATTTATACAGTTTCTCTCAATCTGTAGATGATGTTATGCTGTAGAGCATGAGATGTGCAAAGCCTTTGTAATTTGACATTGAGGAAATTTGTTTTTAAAGTATTCCACAATCTTTTTTACGTACTCTTTCACAGATTGGAGAGCCTCTGCCCGTCTTTATTCTGAGAAACTCTGTCTCTCTAATACATCTCTTTTATATCTAATCATGTTACAGACCTGATGTCAATTAACTTAATTAGTTGCTAGATGTTCTCCCCACTGAATCTTTTCTAAATGTCTTCCTTTTTCAGCCGTTTGTTGTTCCCTTGCCAACTTTTCTTGGCATTTTTTTAAAATGAGCTCATTTAGTGCATAAAAATTGTTCACTTCAAAGAACATTTATTCAAACACAAGGACAAAACTGAAATAAAGTTAGAACGACACAAACCACATACACTTTGGGAACATTGACGATCAACATTTGAACAAGACATGAGTCATGGTTAAATATTAAGACAAATCAAAGACATAATACAGGACACCTGGACAATACAGCTGGCAGAGAATGAACACTGATGATGGGGTGGAGTTACAAATGAGGGATGACACAAGGAGACAGAATGTAAACAAACACACAAGGAACACATGGAACAGGATGATGACATAAACACAGGCACAAGAACACATGACGGTGTGACAGTCACACCACACTAGCGGTAGAACGGAATAAATAAATAACAAAAAAGATGGAGACAGTCAACAGGCCATCAGACCTGTATCAGAGACCCAAAGCCAAAATAACAACCCCAGCCCACTTCTTAAAAACAAACAAAGCATTTTAAAGGAAACCGCCTGCAGATGATCTAATTACCATTTGCATTTACACTGAAATCACACTCCAGTCTGGTTTCTTCTGTGAATCACAAAAGAAGATATTTGTTTTGATTGTGTTTGTGAATTCTACCCCATCACCACAAACTCTCAGACTACTATCCAGACTACATTACCCAGCAGCTATTGCACCATCACACCACGTTTTGATCACACACCTGCAGCTCATTATCCATGCCCACACATTCATTACACCCAGCATAAATGCCACAACCAAACACACACTCAACACAAAATCTTGATTTGCTCTGGCTATCATTTCTAAGCGTTCCTTTCCTGTGTTTTGTTTCTCCCGTTGTGAACTTGGACTGATTATTTGGATTTCGACTGTTTGCTGCCTGCTCTGAACTCTGCCTGTGTACCTTGATTCTGCCGTTTCTCCATTGCCCTGTTTGCTGTTGTTTGACAGTGTTGTGTATGACCATGTCTTTTAATAAAAGTATGCATATGGATCCGCACACCTCCGCCACAATCATTACAATATTAGTCAGAATGTTCAGGCTGCTGTTTTTAATGTAATGAAAGCACACAATCACTCAGTCAAGCTCTGAAAGAAAAAAAAATTATCAGAATCTATGCTTATTTGGATGAGTACTAACTAAAAATTAACCTGCAAATATTTCTTAGTTCTTAACATGTTGCATATTTAGCGAGGGGTTATTAGTGTGTGAGTGATGTTATTTGAGCAGGAATGAAGCAGTGAAGCCTTGCCAGCGTTTGTAAGTAATTCATGTGCTTTCAGCGGCCAACAAGTGCATGAGCTCCTAAAAGCCACATTACATAATCTCCATCTCCACAGGGACGCACAATATGGGCATGAATGAGTGCTGCGTTCAAGTCTGAGGGGTTTGATATTTATGTCTTATGTTTATGTGCGGCTTTGATCGTCATCTGTGCTGTAATGTAATTAGAGACAATATATTTAGCATATCTTCATATTCATTATGATATATTCTCACATGGTTATTGCTGCAGACAGGATTAGATCAGGCTTAATGGTTTTGTTTATTGTCACATCACATAAAGAAATAATATTTTACATCAACGCTCAGTTTGTTGTGTAATGAATGCCATGTGTGTTCAGTGTAATCCTGTTTCAACCTGATATGTTCTTCTGATGCTTCCTCTGCCAACAAACCTCCTTATATTCAGTTATTTTTGTTTTTACCATTAGATATGCAACCTGAGATTTTCTCCATAAAGACTAAAGACATCTCCGCAGCTTCGGCCCAGTCCAGTGTTTACCGGGTCCATCCTTGCTTGATTTCCAGCATCATTTTGAAAGCTCTACCAAGTGTATATTTGGACATGCCTCTATATTGGTTCCAAATGCTGTTTTTGCTCTCATCTTAAAATCACATGAAGGGGAACTAAAAAAACAAGCCTTATTTCCTTCCTCAAATACTGCATGTCAAATAAGAAAGATAAGTTAATTTTCCTTTGAGCACACTTGCATATTTTGATTTTATGAGCAGTTTCTCAGCATGAGAGTGTCTTAAATGAAACAAAAAATTATTTTCTAAACATATAGATTTTTTATATAGACTATGGTTTTGGAGTTAGCGCTTTGAAATTGGTGGAGGTAGCGACACAACTCGCATTTTCCTCTCGTTTTAGACGCTTTTTTAACGTACCCTTAAGAGAGTAAGTTACATTTAATGCTAAAGTATGGTTAACGCCAATACAAACATTATTTTAGTGTGTTAGAGCAGAAAGATGCAGTTAAACAGCTGGATGCTGGGTTGAAATGGCAGAGGGAAATGCCTAACGTTACCTGAATGCCGCGAGGATCGTTTGTAATGTGTGTGTTTCTAGTTCTTGTCTGTTTGGGGGTGGGAAAAGCAGACAGCGGGTTCCCTGTACCGTCGTTTGCGCTGCCTTGTAACATTATATTTTACACAGTTTATTCTCTTTTTTTTTTCTCTCTGAATTCGTATGCGTACCGAACCAAAAGCCTCGTACCAAAGGGTTCAATACGATTATACGTATTGTTACACCCCTAGAATGTACCATGTAGGCTTTTCAGCTGTTCTCAGAGTATAGAAATAATAAATGAAAAGGCATTTGTATGTCAGTGAATATAGTTTTGATTTGTGTTGTTACATTGTAAGTGGTGTTTGTTACACATACTTGGTAAAACATGTCAATGTTTATGTCTGCAATGTAGAGTTTACGCTTCCTTGTAATATAATAAGCAAATTTGGCGAGCTGTCTGGGGAGTGAGCCGGTAGAACGGCGAACACCAAACCCTAAAGGATGGAACCCTAGCGAGGGTAAGAGTTTGGCGTTTGGCTCGTTCACTGTCTGCTCCCCAAAAATGCTTGGAGAGGACAGCAGCCAAATTTCCGGCAGTGTACGCCATGTACGCTGATTAGGATCAGCTGAACCCAATTGCCTTGCGAGTATAAGTAGGTCAGCTGATCTAGCGTTCATTAGGTCTTCGCTGAGGAGCCGAGCCGGTGTTATTGCCCAATCTCACTTCGAGATGCCAAAACAACTCTGCGTGTATGCAAACACGCCCTTGATTTTCATTGGCATACGCTGATTAGGATCAGCTGAACCCAATCGCCTTGCAAGTATAAGTAGGTCAGCTGATCTAGCCTTCATTAGGTCTTCATTAGGTCCTCGGATGAGGAGCCGAGCTGGTGTTAGCGGCCCTTAGCGGCGGTTTAGCCCCTATGGTGACGGGACGTGATGTCTCCATTCCCTTCTTTAGGGAACGAGGTTTACAATACGTAACCGAGACGTTCCCTTTCAGTCGGTCACTTCGACCTCACATCGGTGACCGACGAATAGGGATCCCTTCGAGCCCCATGTGAGAGTCACCAACCCCCTGTGTTCGGTCTGTAGGAAGGTAGACTCTGCACATGGACCAGTACCTCATGTAAGTAACTTATAAGAAAATGGACACTGGGACGTCCACTGTGTAGGACGTGCGGAAGTCATTTTCTTTCAAGAGTAAGGCACAACTCACATGTATCATGAATGAATTCAATGCATATGGAATATAGGAAGAGATTGCACTCTCAGAACTGGGGAAGGTAGTTCTTACCTATACCACCTGAGATGCTCAGGGTTACACTCAGGGGTTCCCAGCCCTCTAGTGGTTCTCAAGTATACATCGCCTCGAGGGCCTAGCGTCAGATGCTCCGCCACATCCGACTGCTGAGGGGATTGGCGGACTCACAGTGTCTACTAATAAGGATACTGGAGAAGGATACCAAGCCAACTGAACAGGTCCTACTAGAAACCAGTTCCACACAAAGGCTATAAAATCTAGCGAACGTGTTAGGGGTCGCCCAACCCCCAGCTCTACAATTGTCAACAAGCGAGGCACCACAAGCCAACAACCAGGACGATGCTACACTTCTTTAGTTGAGTGAGCGCGTACACTGAGGGGACAGGGCACACACTGAGCCTGGTAAGCCAGGGTGATGGCATCCACTATCCAGTGGGCCATCCTCACTTAGAGAAGGCATTCCCCTTCTACCGACCTCCATGACAACGGAGAGCTGGTTTAAGGTCCTGAAGCTCTGTGTCCGATCTACGTAACATATTAGTGCTCGGACAGAACACAGCAACAGCAAGGTTGGGTCTGCCTCCTCCGAGGGCAGCGCTTGGAGGCTCACCACCTGATCTCTGAAGGGAGTGGTAGGAACCTTGGGCACGTAGCCGGGCCGTGGCCTCAGTGTTAACTGGGAATCCATTTATTAATCCATTAAGGATTTAACGTTCTAGCCCCCCTCTTACCCACCTGCCATCGGCAGGGTCATGGTCATGGTTCAGCTACATAGACTTTAAGGGTGGAGGGAGACAGCCTTCACTCCAACCCTTGCTGTAGGAAGAGAAGCACAATTCTGATTGGGCACGAGACAGCTCGTCGGCCGTCTGGTTTTACACAGCTGGAATGTGAATGGTGCAAAGCGACCTCAGATGCTTCTGACTCCAAGGAGGAGGTGGCGGGCGAGCTGCGACATCCGACGGGAGCGTAGACCACCTTGATGGTTGATGTACGCTATGGCTGATGTGTTGTCCGAGTGGACCAGAACGTGACAGCCCTGAAGGTGCTGTTTGAGACGACCCGGGGTGAGACACCTCGGTGTTGGGGACCCTATCCTGCCACTTGATTTGCAGCATGTGATGCAGACATCTCATGTGGAAGCTGTTTAGTTTCCTTTCGTGCCTCATGTAGGTGATTCACGTCTCGCTACCATAGAGGAGAGTGCTGACTACTCAGACTTGATCTCTGAATCGTTGGACAGTGAGCTGGAGATGGTGGACCCTGAGGTAGGTGAAATTCTCGACAACCTCCAGGGTGTATCCGTCAATGGCTATATTTGGAGGGGTTTCTGAGCCTTGAGCCATGACAAGGTCAATCCAAACTGCTTGCACACGTGAGAGAGGCAGGAGACAAGCTGCTGAAGTCTGTTTTCGGTGTGTGATGTCAAGGCTGCATCATCAGCAAAGAGCATCTCACGAATGAGTACCTCTGTGACTTTGATCTTGGCACGGAGGCGAGCTATGTTGTAGAGCTTGCCATCAGACCTGGTGTGAATGTAGACGCCCTCACTGCAGTTCTTGAAGGCTTACTGGAGGAGAATGGAGAAGAAGATGCTAAAGAGTGCAAGGACGCATTCCTGCTTCACTCCGCTGCTGACTGGGAAGGCCTCGGAGGTTGCGCCATTGTAACAGTCCATACTGTGCAAGCAAGTGTGGGGGCCAGCCAATCTTCTGTAGCAAGCTGAAGAGTCCGCATCGACTGACCAAATCGCCTTTGTGAGGTCGATGAAGGTGATGTAGAGTGGCATCTGCTGGCGGACTAGAGCGTCACGAGCGAACACTTTGCCAGCAATGCTGAGGAGTGACAAGCCCCAGTAGTTGTTACAGTCGCTCCGGTCTCCTTTGTTGTTGTACAAAGTGATGATGTTGGCGTCTCGCATATCCTGAGGGAGATAACCCTGTTCCCAACAGAGGCAGAGGAGGTCGTGGAGTGGCTGTAGCAGGGCTGGCTTTCCGCTCTTCAGGACCTCTAGAGGTATTACATCACTCCCAGGTGCTTTTCCACAGGCAAGGCAGTCAATGGGTTTGCTAAGTTCTTCCAAAGTGGGTGGGGTATCTAGCTCCTCCATGATTGGCAGATCTGGGATGGCATTGAGAGTGGTATCTGTTACTGTGTTCAGCTGAGCTTGGCCTTATAAGCCAGAAGGGCTTTCCTCTTAGCCTCGATCATGTGTTCAATTTCCTCCAAGTAGGCCTCGTAACAGTCAGCATTTTTCTGCTCTTTCTTCCTGTAGGTGACAATGGCCGAGTTGTACATTGCGTCGCAGATACGTGGTCACTTGGAGTCGATGGTGTCATCTGCAGGCACTGAGGGCATCTGTCAGCCTGCTGGTGGACTGCTGGTTTTTCTCGAGGTTGCTGGCACAGCTTCTTCTTTGAGTATTGCAACCTCTTTGGCGATATGAACACTGTACTTGCCACAAGGGATTCTACATCCCTAATCATACCCAATACTTATATCAACTATCTTAGTAATAAGTTCTAATAAACAGCACTTTAGCAATAAGCAGGAGTTTATTAAGGCAAAAGTCATAGTTTTTAGCTTTGTTAATACTTTAAAATAAAGTATGATCACAAGTCTTTGCTTTTGTGTATGTCTCTCAGAAAATAAGCATTTTAAAAATACCTTTTAGAGGGCTAAACAAAAAGACTACCTGCTATTCCTGAAACCTTGGATTATTTGATGCTGTTGCCACACAATTTGAACCAGATGCAGAATTTTTCTCCTTGTTTAAAATGAATAGAAAATGAAACTACAGCTCATATGATGTTTAATTCGATCTACTGATGTGGATGATAAACATTTTCTGATGGTTTTTATTACAGATCATATTTTGCACTCTATTTGTGATGAACGCCTAATTTTTGAATGTGTGTATACATTAGTGGCAAAATGTATCATACTGAACCAGGGCCGGAGTGGGACTCATTTTCAGCCCTGGAGTTCCAAGTCTTAGAAATAAATAAAAATATATATTAAGCTATATGTATAAAATAAAGATTAAAATAAAATGTATTCAACTTTCTAATGACACTATCTTGTATTTTTCAAGGAATTTTTAGCCTGTCCCACTGAGATGCAACAGTACAAGAAAAAATTTGATACATAAACATTAACAGTGGTTTGCAGACATTGTTGTTTTGCAATGCTCCTAACTAGCTTAACGTTAACTTACTGGTGTAGTGCCGAATTTTGACCCCCTGCCATGACTCCCCTAGTTTTGGTAGGTTTAGTGTTATGTGTGGGGGAGGGGATATGATTAGGGATAGGATTACTATTGATTTCAACGAGGGGAGTCATAATTCGGCTTAACCTGCCGCCAGGCTGCTGTCATGATCTGCTGGAAGTGCCAGTCGAACTTTAGCATGGCTCTTCCAGCCTCCTTGTTGTATGTTGTGTTTTTCCACTCCTTGTATGTTCTGTCACATGTGTTCCTTGTCTCCACCCACCTCATGTGTTACCACAGCAACTGATATGTTCTCCACCCCTTTCTTGTCATTAACCCCTGTATTTATACCCCCTAATTCCCAGTGTTCCCAGCTCATCATTGTGTGTGTCTCGTGCCACCCTTGTAAGCGTTTTTCCCTGTTGTCGTATTGTACTCACCTGGATTCTTGTTACTGACCCTGTTGTGCCTTTGACCACGATTCTCGCTTTTCCCCCCTCGATATTGTTTGTTCCTCGACTGACCCATTGCCTGATACTGGACTACTACTACATTCCTGTCTGCCATTGTTAAACTCAGCCTGTTGTACTCTCCTGTTTACACCATTAAACACTCTGCACTTGGATCTGACTGGCTCCCTTGCTCATTCGCTACAACTGCATTCTGCTTGCAGGGCTGTGAGAAAATAAATAAAAAGAGTGCAGCTGCAGTAAAATAATGAATAAAAAGAATGAGTCGATGGTAAATAAATAAATAAATAAATAAAATAATAAATAAATAAATAAGTGCGACTGAGTGCAGGCAGCTGACACCGGCCCTCGTCACGGCCAATAAATGGACCGGCCCAGCGGGAATTCTCCCAGTCCTCCCGATTAGCCAATCCGGGCCTGTACTAAACCATCACGAAAACCGAGCATTAGTAGATTTCTTGTTCTTTTTCCTCTGCCATCCAAAGTTGCTGAACCGTGACCCCGGGGTGAGGTCGATCCTGAATTGTGACATATGTATACCATGCCACCCATAATATATATATTATATATAGATGTTTTACTCTCTTTCTGTGATTGGCTTATTATTGATTCATGAACATGGACATGTGGTCCATTCAGCCTTACAGTGCTGCACAGATGAATAATGTATGAGTAATTTATAACGCTCATGAAGAGGGCAGCATTTGTGTATGAAGGGGATGTTCTGAACCATAATTAAACTGAAGACCGGGACAGTGTGTTCCTGTTTAACAGCACTCACTCTCACTAGCTCATGCTCATTGATTCATTGATCTGTGCAGATTTCTCTCCTGATTCAGACCAGAACACTTTTCACTGCAGGATGTTATTATGGATCATGGACTCATATTTTAGTTTAAAAATGTGCTAGATTTGTTTTAGTGTTTGTCTTCTTCAGATGTCAGATGACTATAGTGCTGTGAATTATTGTGATGTTTTTATCAGACTCTCATTCTGACGGCAGAGCATCCATTGATGCAGGGACGCACTAATCTACATCTTGGATCTACATTTTCTGCATATTTTGCCTGAACTATTGCTTTAAACAGTGAGACATTAGAAATGTGGTCCTCCAGAAGGCTTTCAGACAGACCGCAGGTCCCAGCCGGACATGAGAGTGGAGCTCTGTTTCAGAAACCTAAACCCCATCAGGAAATAGCAGCTTGACATCTTGAATTTTAATGCAGCTGCTATTTTAGTCCTCAGGAGTTTGAACACATTCACCGAGGATGAGCCGCATGATCTTCAGTGATATTTATTGTTTTTAAAATAAATACTCTGGCTGTATTTCTGTGCTGTTGTCTTTATACACCACTACAATGGATTTGAAATTAAAAAATCAAGATATGATTGAGGTGCAGATTTTAAGAGGTTGCTCAAACATATTACATTTACCATTCAGAGGTTACAGCATTTTTAAGCAAAGCACATCAACAACGTGAGACAATTGTAAATATAAGCCCATACATGAATGAAGATCATTTGCAGTCAATGACTATAGTCTGGAGCCCATGGGCATCACCCAATGTTGAGTTTCTGAGTACTTCAGAAACTGTACTTTGTACAGTTATTAAGTACAAAGTCATATACAAAATAGTTAATGTTGATAACCTTGGCTTTGGTACAAAATACAATTGTCTTGTAAAAGTGGATCATCATATTCATGCCTTTAAAACCTGTTCTAGACCATAGGAAAATGATATTTATTTCCGTTTAGTCTAAGTTAGGCTAATTTGAAAGGGTCTGAGCTTTCTTTGTCGCAGCAGAGCTATTACTGAACTGACAGCGTCAAAATGCTTCTTCATTTCAATACAGTCTTTTGTATCTCCCATGTTGTCCCCAGTGAGGCCTTGTGTGTTTGTAATAGATGTCACATTACAGGAGAGACTGACCCTGTCACCGCTGCTGCTTCTATTAATACACATGAAGGAAGAACGGCCTGCGAATACAACCTTTGATCACACTAAACATCTCTTCATCTGCTTCCTCACAGCATTAGCCTCCACTCAGCAGAATAAAGTCTGCACACCTCGTGGAGGTGAGTTGGTTATTCAGGGTGTCTATATCAGGCTAGAGATCTGCGGTGGTCCAGTGTAGCAGCTGCTCGCTCAGCTCTGATTATACAGGGCTTACCGGTAATTATCTGGACAATGGGCTGGACTGTTTCCATCCCTGTAACGAGAATCCCAATCATGCCATCCGATGTATGTAAGACATCTAGTGAGCTGCCTACATAGACAGCACTTTAAGGGCTCGTATGCAGTGTAGTGCTGCAAAGGCTGTTTGGCTATGCTTCTTCTAAACCAAACAGAAATGTAGCTTATGTGCGTCTTACATGGAGAAGACAATCCAGAGAGCATTACAATGAGTGAAAAAACAATCCAAGATGGTGGATTATAGAATTAATTTCATTCAGAGTTGCAGTGATTTTGTGTATTTCTGTAGCTTAGCTAGCGTCACACTCAAATTTCACGTAGTAGATGAATTAGCGAATTTGGTGTGCTGTCTGGGGAGCGAGCCAGGAGAATGGTTTGAACCCTAGTGTGGGCAAGAGTTTGGTGTTCGGCTCGGTCTCCGTCTGCCCCGGAAGAAGGTGGAGAAGGGGCGGAGGTGGGGTGCACAAAAGCGAGATGCAGGAGAAGGGAAGCTGGGATATTTATAGTGAAGGGGAAATGATTTGATTGGGTGTGAATTCACAAGGGAATGATTAGATGACGGGCCGCCAGCTGTGCGTGATTAACTGGTTCAGGGATCCTCTCGAAATTATGTTATTTGCAAAACATTCACAAAGTTCAAATATTTTCAAGCATACTTTATGTAGTAAGTATTCATATTTCAGTGTAGTAGACTTACTATTCTTACTATTCGTAGTGTACTATTTCAGTACTCCTTGGAACCAAATTTGCCCACTTTCTAGTATATAAAAGTGTACTTATATGTATACTATAAGTCTAACAATTGAACTAGTTTACAACAGTGTTTTTAGATGGTACTGCAACTGTGCCAATGGTGCATTCAAATCATGTCGGATACATCGCAATTAAGTCATTGTTACGAGTGGGAAACTCTAAATTTTCTTTAAGCCCAGTGGTTCTGAGTTGTGGGTGTGTCAGTATACACAGCCAAACACTAAAAATATGCAGCGTATGTAAAATTAATAAAGCTATGCCATTTTTTTGTAATGTCATGTAATGAAACTATATGTTACATGTACAAAATTGTCACAAGCCGCACATCTGTGCTCTCCCTGGAACTCAGCAGCGGGAACCTTCACTAGACTATTAACATTCCTACCCGGACTCATTTAGACCCACGTACCTTCCTTTTCGCTCACACTTTCCTTTTTTTCACATTTCACGGACTATTTAAACGAGAGCTTCGCGGCAGTTCTGCGCGAAGTCTTGTTTGCCTTGGTGACATTACTAAGCGTTTTTCCTGTCTTGATACTTTGGTCTGATTTTTGATTGCTTTCTGTTTTTTTGATTCTCGCTGCCTGCCCTGACTCTTTTGCCTGTTTTTTGGATTATGATTTCTGCCTGTCTCTGATATTACTGCCTTGCTGTGTACCGACTTCTGCTTGTTTGACTACTCTAATAAACATCACAAATGGATCCAGTGGCCATGCATCAAGTGGTGAGTGAGATTACGCAAGAGATTATATAACGTGAGTTATATATGGAACAACAACAACAACTGTTTCACTACTGATGACTCAAAAGTGTCACTGATCGCCTCCCTGCTGAGCGGCAAGGCTCTTGACTGGGTTACTGCACTGTGGAGAGGACGCAGGATGGGCTTCCCTTCATATGCTAACTTCCTACATCAGTTCAGGGACGTTTTTGATCAGACGGTGGACGGACGCAGTGCTAATGAGCTACTAATGAGATGAGCTACTTAACCTCAAGCAGGGCTCCTCCTCTTCCGCCGAGTACTTTATGACGTTCTGAACACTCACAGCTCAAGTCGGACGCCGATCTTCTTAAGTCACTGTATCACGAGGACTCTGTGGAGTGGAGCTGGGCAACCGCGACGAAGAGAAAACTTTGAAGGAATTTATTGACTTGGCCATCCGAACAGACCACCTCATTCGCTCCCGCAAACCACGCCCGGTTCAGTTCCAACCTGGACCCCACTCCTACCTCAACAAGGAGAGCCCATGCAAATTGGAGCTACACACCTCACTCAAGAGGAAAGGGACCGTCGCCGGGATATTTATATGTACTGCAGACTGGCTGGTCACCTTAGAGCCAACTGCCCCACGCGACCTCTGTTAGACCAAACTCTACACACACAGGCTTTCATTGACTCAAGGCCTGCGGGAAACTTTATTGATCTGGACTTTGCCTCTAAACATTTGATTCCTCTCATTACATGTTCTCCTGCGGTGTCTTTGGCCCCTAGGGTCTGGTAGGATTACCCAGAAAACCCCCAAACTCACCTTGATAACCAGCTGACTTCACACAGAGAGAATCTGTTTCCACGTCATAAACTCACCGGACTACCCGTTGATACTCGGCTTACCCTGGCTACAACTCCACAGTCCCACCATTTCCTGGAAGTCACACCGAATCACCAAGTGGTCAAAGTTCTGCCAGGAACAATGTCTTTCCAAAACAGAAAAGGCTAACCACAATGAGCACCTCACTTCCACCGAACCCCCTGAAGACATCTCACTTCCTTCACAGTACCACGGCCTGTTGAAAGCTTTCAGTAATTTGGAGGCCACACAACTTCCACCTCACCGTCCCACCAATTGTGCCATCGATCTGTTACCAGGAACTGTACCTCCACGTGGCATAGTCTTTCCCCTTTCACGACCAGAGACTGAATGCATGGACCAATATATAAAGGAGGAACTAGAGAAAGGCTTTATCAGACCATCTACGTCACCCGCTTCAGCTGGATTCTTTTTTGTAAAAAAGAAAGATGGAGGTTTGAGGCCCTGCACAGACTATCGAGCCTTGAACAATATCACTGTGAAATACAAGTATCCTCTTCCCCTTGTACCTGCTGCCTTGGAACAACTCCGTTCTGCCAGTTATTTCACCAAACTGGACCTGCGCAGTGCCTACAACCTCATTTGTATCCTTGAAGGTGATGAATGGAAGACAGCTTTTTCCACCACAAACGGACATTATGAGTACCTTGTTATGCCCTTCGGACTCTCCAACGGCCCTTCCATCTTTCAAGCCCTAGTAAATGATGTCTTCAGGAGTATGCTCAACCGATCCATCATTGTTTATATTGATGACATCCTCATCTATTCCAATGACCTTGAATCCTACGTTCATCATGTCAGGGCAGTGCTCAAGAAACTCATTCAGAACAGGCTATACGTCAAACTTTCGAAGTGTGCCTTTCACCAGACCAAGGTTACGTTCCTGGGCTATGTCATCAGTGCAGAGCGAGTAGCTATGGATGACAACAAGGTCAGTTCTGTAGTCAATTGGCCAAAACCCCAAACACTGAAAGAACTACAACGGTTTCTCGGGTTTGCCGATTTTTATCTGAGATTTATCCACAACGTCAGTAAAGTCGCGGCACAGTTGAGTTCATTTTTTAAGACAATTCATTGTTGAAGTCAATGCCTCTAATACCGGAATTGGCGCTATCCTTTCACAATGACAGGGTGAACCGGCGAAACTCTTTCCATGCGCCTACTATTCACGCAAGTTATCCCAGGCAGAAAGGAATTATGATGTTGGAGATCGGGAACTATTGGCCTTAAAATCAGCATTGGAGGAATGGCGACATTGGTTAGAGGGAGCCAGAGAACCTTTCCTGGTACTTACGGATCATCGGAATCTTGAATACCTGCGTTCAGCCAAACGCCTCAATTCCCGACAAGCGAGATGGTCACTATTCTTCTCCGGGTTTGACTTTCAAATAACCTATCGACCCAGCTATAAAAACATCAAAGCGGATGCTCTGTCCCGTCAATTTGATCTTCACACCCAGACCACTCAACCTGAGACTATCATTCCATCCTCCATCATCATTGCTCCAGTTCAATGGGACATCATGAGGGAAATCACAGAGGCTCAGACCAATGATTCATCACCTCCCGAATGTCCACCTGCCATGTGCCTGAGTGTCTTCGAGAACGCCTGCTACAGATGATCCATAGCAATCCCAGTGCGGGTCATCCAGGAATACTTGCTACTCAAGAACTTACCTCTAATCGATTCTGGTGGCCATCATTATCCTCCGATGTCACCAACTTTGTGAAGTCCTGCACCACCTGCAACATTTCC
Organism: Enteromius afrohamiltoni; assembly: GCA_034779775.1. Lineage (NCBI taxonomy): Eukaryota > Metazoa > Chordata > Actinopteri > Cypriniformes > Cyprinidae > Enteromius > Enteromius afrohamiltoni. The sequence goes on from JAUYWG010000045.1 coordinate 767,560, forward strand.
AAGTCCTCCCGACAACATCCAGCTGGTCTGCTTCAACCATTACCCATCCCACAGCATCCCTGGTCACATATAGCAGTCGACTTCATCACTGATTTACCTGCATCCAATGGTTATACTACGGTCCTCACTATTATCGACCGATTCTCGAAGGCCTGTCGTTTTATTCCTCTGGTCAAATTACCCACCGCTTGTGAAACAGCGCAAATCATGATGGAACAAGTCCTCCGTTATTATGGACTACCTGATGACATTGTTTCTGACAGAGGTCCTCAATTTCGATCTCGACTGTGGAAGGCCTTTTGCTCTCAATTAAACATAAACGTGAGTTTGACTTCAGGATATCACCCAGAATCCAACGGCCAAGCTATTGTGGGCAGAATACGCACAAAACTCCTTGAGAAAGCCCTCCACCCAGATGACTCCCTTTCAATGTGTTCTAGGGTTTCAACCTCCACTCTTTCCCTGTTCGGGAGAACCATCAGACCTACCCACTACCCACTGTGGATCACTGGTTGCAACGCTGTGAGCAAACATGGAACACAGCCCATATACACCTACAGAGTGCCATCCGCCGAGTAAGAGCCCAGGCAGATCGTCATCGTCGTCCAAGTCCACCTTTCGAACCCAGACAATGGGTCTGGCTCTCCTCCCGAGACCTCCGGCTGCAACTTCAATGCAAGAAGTTAAATCCAAGGTACGTGGGTCCATTCAAAATAATCAAACAAATAACGCCTGTATCTTTTCGTTTGGATTTACCATCAGAATATCGTATCTCACCCACTTTTCATGTTCCCCTGCTTAAGCCCGCTGCTGAACCTGAGGAGGAGAGGGACCAGGACGAGGTTGCAGCTCCCGACATCCCTCCCCTGGACACGGACCGCGAGGAGATATACTGTCTCTGTCACAAGCCGTGCTTCTGTGGCTCTCCCCGGAACTCAGCAGCGGGAACCTTCACCAGACTATTAACGTTCCTACCCGGACTCATTTAGACCCACGTACCTTCCTTTGTTTTCTTTTGCCTGTTTTTTGAATTATGATTTCTGCCTGTCTCTGATATTACTGCCTTGCTGTGTACCGACCTCTGCTTGTTTGACTACTCAATAAACACCACAAATGGATCCGAATGACTCTGGGAGTTCCTCACAAAAATATTATATTATTGTATAATTATATTAGAATTAGTGGTGTCAAAATTAGTGCATTAACGCATGTGATTCATTTTTTCACTTTAGTGCGTTTTATATATTTACCGCAATTAACGCAGAGGTGTGGCTAGGATTGGTCTCCCCACTCACAACTGCTGCTTCTGTCACTTTTTCTCTTGACGAGAAGTGCATTTATTCAGTCTCAAGACGTCTTTATGACCACATCAAATGGGAGACATTTCAGCCACCTTTCTTCACATACATGCACAAAGACACCAGAGCACACTGTAGGCTCTATTCTTTCATTTCAAAGCACCAAATAAACTATTTGTGTGCAACGTCATGGTCAGTTATGTCATGAAGCTTCCAAAAAGATGATTAAAACTGCCTTCAAACTGTGCAAGCATATTATATATATATTTCTATGAGACATATATAAGAAGATGTGTTTGAAATGTTCTGAAGCAGCCCAGCGCTGTCTCACTCATCTAACACACCTGACCTGAAGTGGGTCAGAAAAGGTCAAAAGAGTTAAATAGAATTTGTGTCAGAACTGTGTCACATTCGGCAGCGGCAGCTCTTAAAGAAATAACAGCCAAAATAACCTCTAATAACCAGCTGCTGTGATGTCTGTTAATCAAAGGACAAAAAAAAAGGATAGCTTTATAGATTCATCTTTATTTATTTTAGAATGTGTCTGATAACAGATAAGGGTAATATTTTTATTCCATTGCATAGTATTTTATTTTTAATAAATTTGTAAAGATGTTCATCTTTACAGTTTTGCAGTACAGTTATGGTGTATGGAGTGTAGATTGATGTGAGAAAGAGGTAAAGCAGTTTAATATAAGGGAGCAACATAACTAAATGTGAAAGAAAATTAAGGGGTATGAATACTTTTGCAAGGCCCGTATATATACTTATATTATATATCATATATATATATATTATATATCTTTTTATTTTTTCATCCCATGCTTGAAACAGACTTCCATACAAATTACAAAAGTTTCTTTGTAGTGATAAAAAGTTTTTTAAAGATTAGTAAAATGTTAATTACACTACGAAAGAAAATCTTTGTTACTGGAAAAGGTTCTTACTGGAAATAAATGGTTTTTATATGGCATTGCTGTGAAAACACACTTTTTTTTTTTTTTTAAATAAATCTCTGTAGACAGCAGACAAGGGTTAAGACCGCACCTCAAGTGTGAGCAATAATGATGCAAACCCTCACCGCTAATAATGATGAGAAACCTCAGCTCACGCTGAGATCTCTGACAGAATGTCTGATCCTGGCTTCTTGAGGCTAAAACATATATGTGTGTATGTGTGTGTGTGTGTGCAGTGGTGTATGAAGTACCTGAAAGCCATACTCCATACATACATAAACAGTACATACAAGCTGAAGTGTAGAATATTAATATTAAAAGTCATAAAGTATGTGATATTTATTGTACTTAAGTATGAAAAGTATTTTTAAGTAAAATCTTAAATGTACTTGAGTATTGAAAGTAAAGGTACAATTAAAATGTAAAATAAGCACTTGATCCGGTACTTAATGTCTTTTATTCTAACATAAGACATCATTCCTGAATCTGCATCTGAAAAAACATTTAGATATATTTATGTAGTTTATATATCTCAGAGGCGACAAGGAAGCATTTAAACTGCTGTTACAGATGCATAATAATAGGCCCATGTTTTGTTTTTAACCTTGTTGAAACGTGAAATTGAAACCGCCAGTAGGTGAAAGCAAGTGACTGTTAATGACTGAGTCATTGAGCTTCAACTCATTCATTCAGAAACAAAGCATTTGACTGTGTTAATGAGTGATTCACTGAATCATTTATTCATCTGATTCTTTCAAAAAGCTGATTTTATTGGCAAAATTGAGCAAAAACAATAAATAGTATGTCTAAAATGTAAGTCACTTGTTGCGTTACTGAACTGTATAAACATTTACTGTATAAAATGATTGTAAAATGTGTTCATGCTGATATCTGCAAAAAAGGGTACTCTTTGTGTGATATAGATAGATATAAAAGTTAACTATACTCAGTTGCTAGTGCCTATTTTTGAGGTCAGGGAGTGAGGTTTACCTGCACAGCATCTACCTGCTGGCCTCTGTTCCATATAGCCTACTCAATAATGTCAGATCGCAATCATTACAACAGCGCTTACCTTATTATTGCAGACGACGCTGTATTGCACACCCCAGACCCAACTTGAGTGAAAAATGAAATCATCCTTGGTTGTTCGCGCACTTGTTTACACGAGCAAAGGCGTTTTTTAGGAGTCTTAACTTGCAAGCGCCAGACACTAATTCATCAAACCTGCTTTCCCTACTCTATTTCTATTACTACTATTTTGTAGCAAGTAACGAATATGCTTCAAGTAAAAGTATACATTTTAATTAGGAAATGTTTGCTGAAATAGAAAAACTCACTCACAAAGTATTATTACTTCTTTACAATACACTCCTGTGTGTGTGCATGTGCGTGTGTGTGATGATCAACTGATGATGTGTGTGTGAGATGATGAGGGACATGAGTCACTGTTTTAGAGACTCGTCATATCTCCCATCTGCTGTCACGTCTGGAACTTACCTGCTCTGGATCTAAGTGTCTACTCTGACTGGACACATCTGGACATGTGTGTCAGTGCTCTTTCAGGTACAGTAGATGAACTGAAATGTCGTGCCACTTCAGATCACACCCACATCTAAAAATCACATCATTCACCCTTTCTCAAAAATGACTCTTTCTTCTGTTTTCATTGAGTGTATAAAGTCTGCGGCTCTTCTCAGTTTGCTAGAGAGATGCTGATCAGAATGCTAGAGGATCCTGAGGAGCAGATATCATCTGTGTCCTGATGAAAATACATGCTGTGAATGGGTGCAAACGTTACAAAGGCAGGCAGAACAATGAAGCTTGTTTTGGCTTTATTCATTTATGCATTCAAAGTTGTATGAATTGGATTCACTCCATCATTTCATGCATTTCTTGGGAACCCATGATAATCAGAACCTGTAGATATGATGTCAATAAGACACGTTTTCCTGGGTTAGATCAGGTGACCTTTGGAAGCGTGGGGAACTCTGTCTTCAGTAAACTTTCTGTCAACTTCAGATTTGACTTTCCTTTAGCATATTGCTCTCTCTATTGGGTTTAACTGTCATCCCCATGCAGCTGATTGGTTAACTAATGTTGACAAATGGAAGTGTTATATATATTTTTAGGCAGTTACATGTCACTGTGGACTGTAAATAATCTCTGCTTCAGTCTCTATGAAATACTTCCCCACGTAATGCTGTATTGGGGATATTTTGACATACTGTAGAGTACTGTATGCTACTGATCCACGTAACAGGAGCCATACACTAAAACCTAAAAACCTTTTTATGTATGTTACTGCTTGTTTCACTTTAGTTTCAAAGAGAAGTGTCCTCTAAATGGCACAAAAACACATGTTCAGTATGTAAACCCTGGAACAATTTTATTATATTGATGTAGGTCAGCCTGTCCTCCAACAAAAACAAATCTATAAGTAGTTTCTGCAAATACCTTATTATGATCTATATTTACGTTTTAAAGGTAAGTGTCCTCTAGTGGGCGTAAAAATAATGTCATAGTGTCATATTGCATCTGTCGTTACTCTGATCTTATATTTCTCATATTTCTCATATGTCATATCTCAAAACATATTTTACTAGGTTTAATTTGTACGAACGACCAGACAAACCCACTCCTAAACCTAGCCGTTACAAATATTGTGCAACATCATGATTTATAGGGTTTTATGAAAACATGTTCAAAACCATGATCACAGTTACACCAACCCTGAATCACATGGCCGATAAAATAGTACCAAACTTTAATATGCAAATGTACTGTTGCTGATAGGGGCGTAATTGTAGTATACGCTTTGATTGGTCGTATTTTACAGCTATTGTAGAAACAAAACGGGTGTATTAGTTGGAGGACATGTTGTTCCTTTTACACAGATCTCAACTGTTTTGTGAAAGAGTAGTTACACAGGATTGAACTGGAGCTCCTCGTCTCTCAAGTACACCTTTGTACTCCGTGAACTATGGAACAAACCTACCGTTTATAAAAACACAGAGATATGAAGCTGGATATGTGATGATAATGTTCAAAAGTACCGTTACATAAAAATCTCCCAGCATATTAATATTGTTTTGAAGTCACAACATTATATTCTTCAAGTAAATATTAATTGAAACGCTGTAAATTTGTATGAAAAGGAATAATAGGTGTCAGAGTTTTATTGTCTCTAGTGTCTCTCCGGATTGTCTCTATTGGAAACTTCAGTGATATGTACTTATTGGTAAATATGTCTTGGTAAAAAGTGCACCAATGTACATTTATGCTGTGAGAGCACATAGATTAGCCTGATCTCACACCAATTCGTAACATTTTACGAGGTGGCTAATTCATACAAATTAGTACAACCTCACTCACATTTTGCTAAATCGTATGTATTTTACGAGTTGCCAATTTGCATTAATTTGTTATGAATGACCTATACCTAACCCCACCCCTAAACCTATCCATCACTAGGGTTTAGACAAATCGTACAACAAGAGAGAGGTTGTATGAATTTGTACAAAATAGAACAAATTATTTACGAATTGGTCATGACACTGTGTTAGGTACTGTAGACACACACACATACATATATACAGATCCTTCAAAAAAATTAGCATATTGTGATAAAGTTCATTATGTAATTTCTATTTCAGTAAAAATTCATTATTTCTGTAATGTACTGATAAACATTAGACTTTCATATATTTTAGGTTCATTACACACAACTGAAGTAGTTCAAGCCT
>JAUYWG010000045.1:796108-806118 GCA_034779775.1 Enteromius afrohamiltoni
ATGATTTAAGAATGATTAAATACTTTATTTTAAGGTCCAATTATTGCTATTAACAATCCATTAACTTTAACCTTTTCCTCAGGAAACTCCAAATTTGGTGATTTTTATAGTGATGTGGAGGGCTGTAGAATATGATCTTTATAAGTACTAATAAACAGCCAATATGTTAATAACAGGCATGTTATTAAGCAACTGGTTAATACTGAGAATTGGTCCCTATTCTGAAGTGTTACTGGTGTTTGTACTAGATGTTACAGTACTATCTGCTTTAAACAGCCAGTATGCTAGTCATGTATATGTATGTTTTGTTGAAAATGAGCACAGTTAGTGGTTTGTGTCTTTGAGACGTTCTTGTGAAACGCTGAGTGACTGAGCTCTACTTCCTCTGGTCACTTCCACAATGGAAAGCCCATTTGGCAGTGATACATAATTACTGTCAGTAAACGACGTGCTCTTCTATGAATTCCAAGTAATATAATGAGTGTTCAGTCGCAGTTCTCCAGTAAATTATTCAATAATTCTTTAATGCACTGAGGCCAGTTAAGATCAAGAACGATAACTATAACAGCATCATCACATGTTGCTTTTTAGCATTCATCAACTGGAAATTTTATCATTCTGGAAGTGATTCCAGTGACATCCTTCCTCTGCCGTTATTGTTACAGCTGTGGTGTCAACATTTACAGCGATTTACACCCCACATGACAACTGTGGCCTTATTTATTCACTTTTGTGGAATACAAAAGGATATTTTTAACATTTTAACATTTAATATGAAGTCATAAAGGAGCTGGCCTTATTCATCACTGTAGCATATATTGCGCCAGTTTTGATGTCAGTGGTGCTGAACGCATTAGTTCTCAATAACCTCATGTAGGTTGTTTACACAATGAAATACAAGTCAAACAGGGTTGAAACCACAAACCATTGACACTTCTGAGTGAACCTTTCATTCCTTGTTAGATGTCCTCTTTTAGTTTTGGTTCCTCTGAAAGCCTCTACGTTCGGAAACCGGGCATTGCTGTCAAAAACACCACTAGATTCTGAACGTCACACATCAGAGAGTGAACTCACTTCACCTCCTCTCAAGCTTTTATGGTACAATCCTGTTCTCTCTCGGTCAGGAAAGCGGGCTCTGTTTTTAGAGCTGTCAGAGCCCACACACCCAGCGTGGGTGGCGTTTGCTGTGTGAAGGGAAGTACAGGCCTAAACCCTGTAATCTGGAGCTTCTGTCATCACTGAGTCACTACCGGCCAGAGATCCAGTCTCCGACTCCAGCCAGAGCCACCCAGCTCAAGTGGGCAGATGCTGAGGGCTTCTTGGGACATCTTCCCCCCACAACACAGCCAAAGTAGGATTCGCATCAAGCACTTATTCAAAACACGACTAGCCAATTTCGCAGACAGGCCATATGACCGAAGGACTGAAAACCCGATTCCCTGCGTGTCATGTTGGCTCTGGAAGATTGCGGGGATTACCAGCTTTCAGTTTTACAATGACAGCATAGTCACCGGTAATCCCTCTACAAGCCATTCTTCTCTTTTCCTCAGATTTCTTAAATGGATGCGAAAAACAGAATCGCTCATATACGTATGCACTGGGGATTTCCTGCGCTGCTCAAACCTTTGGGTCGCCAGTCAAGCAAAACTTTGCACCGCCAGGACGGGCTGAGTCATATGTAACACAATTGTATGGTCCTGTTCTGAGTAAGACTTATTATTTTCAGCAATGTGCTGGGAGGGAATCTGCTGTTTATGAATATAAATGTCCTCTACGAATCAATGTGTTGACAAAACACAAACTATGTTAAAATATAATAGTCCACAAATGCCTCTCAGAAGGAAGCTGATGAGCAGACAGAATGCGATAAGATCGAGAGCATGCATTTCAAAAACATATTGATAAATACAGGTCTATCTGATATAAAAAACATCCATTTCATCCATTCATTTTCAACTGCATGTTGGACTTTCTTTTTGTGAGTTGAGTTATTTTCTGTAAAACAGTCACTTGTGTTGCTCTATTTCTGTCCGGATGGCGATAACGAGGTAGATTACATGGTGTTACAACAGAGCTGATGAACACTTCCTCAATATCTGCAATCCATAGAATGGAGCGATAGTTCTGGCAGGTTGACCAGAACAGAAACCAATGGCATCGCCATCGCCTCTAGACTGACGCAAAAACACGTCTAAAATGTGAAGGAGCAGGCATTTAGGTAGCACTTTTTACAGTGTCAATAATATACAGTTATTAATTAACAACTCTGTTTTTTTCAGAATTTCAGAAGTCAGTCAGTTTTTTATATCAACTAAGCGTTTCATTAGCTTTGCAAATTGGTATGTTTCATTGGGCCACAAGTATCATCAGCATAACAGTGAAAGCTAACACCAAGTTTCCTTATAAAACCTCCCAAGAGTAACATGTAAACCGTAAAAAAGCAATGGTCCTAATACTTAGCCTTGAGATACTCCATAATGTACTTGTGATTGGTAATGCCACCTCTTCAATCACGGCCACAAATTGATGGGGGGCAAATAAGTATGATATATAAAGCATGACGTATGAAGAACCATTTCAATGTATATCCTCTTTAATGCCAACGTAATTGTCTCACTGAGTCTCACTGCCTTTGAGCCTTTGTTTCACTCCCATTTTGTCCGTTTCCTTTATTAGCGCCAGTCAAGATGCAGGATGTTTTGTCATTGCATCTAAGGGGAAGTGACAAGTGACGTCAATGCAAACCATCTATAACCAAAATGTGTTTCTCTCTTCAAAAACCCCTCACTGCAGAAAACGAATTTGTTAAAAACAATCTGCCAAAATTGTTTTTAATACTTCCTCCACACTGTTGGAAAAGCAGAATGAGGGTGGAAAACCCTCATCATTTGTGAATTTATGACCTGTTTTAAATTGATCAGGAACCACTGAACATTATAGCAGCAATCACACTTGTAACTCAAGCAAAGACTGTGCTGTGATTAAAGCCTAGGGATGTAGGAAAGTACAAGCATGAACGCAAGAGCCGAGTGTGAGACCTTGACCTCTTTCAGACAAGAAGTGAGCAATGTAGCCCATTCAGGTCTTCAAGACATGTCAGAAATATCTGTACGTTAGCCACAAGAAATGACCGTCTTCCTGAGAACAGCAGTGTATTAGATTAGAGCCAATGAGGGATAAAGCCGCAGTCAAAAAAGGGACATGAGACCAGTATATGTTAGTCTTTGTAATCTACATACTATTGGAAGTCAGATGGAAAAAAATGCTGCCCAGTTTGACTAGCTTGAAAGGTTTGACTAATCACCCTGTTCCTGTCAGAACCTGCTGGTAATGACGAAACTACACCATCATGAGGGCAAAATGCACTGATTCCCACTTTTTGCCATTCAGTCCACTTCACACATTCTACTGAATATATATTAGTTTGTAACTACATGACAGCTAGCAGTCCTTATATTAGTAGACTGTCTGCTTAATATCTGTTAAAACTTTATTTTGAAGGTTTTCCAACACATTCTACTGACTATAAGTAACACTGTGTACACCAGAAACAAGTGGCACGACATGATGCAACAAAAGACAACAGAAGCCATTCTAATCAGTGACGCGGTCTACACTGTCACAGCGTGGCATGACAAACCTCAGACACTAACCTGAACAGCCTTAGGTGCTGTGTAACCTAACAGTCAACAGATATTTTAATGAGAGCTATTGACATGTAGTTGTAAAGTTCCTTAAAATCACTGTTGGGCAGTGACTAGTTACATGTAATGAAAATGCGTGATTTAATTACAAAGTAAGTGTACTGTAAACTGTAAATTCACACACTTGATTTCTTTTCCAAATTGAATAGACTGTTCTAAAAGCAACCGTTAACATGTAAACCGTAAAAAAGCAATGGTCCTAATACTTAGCCTTGAGGTACTCCATAATGTACTTGTGATTGCCACAAATTGATGGGGGGCACATAAGTATGATATATAAAGTATGATGTATGAAGAACCATTTCAATGTATATACTCTTTAATGCCAACATAATTGTCTCACTGAGTCTCACTGTCTTTTTCACTGTCTGTTCTAAAAGCAACCGTTAACGACATAGAATAGGACACATGCTTATTTAATAACTGTTTAAATCTGTATTAAACTTCAGAATGACCTCAAAGTGAAAAAAGGTGCCAAAGTCTGATTTTAATTCAAATGATGAAGGTCTGAAAGTAAACGGTATTGAGTGCTACTGTAAGGTTAGCCTGCCTAGTGATTAACAGTTATCATTAACATTATCAAAAAACGACTCAAATGTAGAGATCAAGAATAAAATCAGTTACATTACTTGAATAAAATACTTATTATGTTTTTTAATAGAGTAATGTGTAATATGTACCCAACACTGAGAGTAGTCAGTAGAAAGTCTAAAGTTGATTATAGAAAGCTTGTATGATTAGGTGATTCGCCAGTGTCTTAATAACGCTGGGTTTATATAGTGAAGGGTGTGTGACTAAGATCCTTCAGGCATGAAACACAAACGGCGTGGAACGGGTTAAGAGTTTTACTAGGGTTAGCTGGGGTTTGTTCCAGCGTGATAGTGGAGCTTCCCGTAGCAGACACCTCACACAGCTGTTCCTCTGCCTTGTCAGGGCATTAATTGCGAAAGCATTTGCCAGGAGGAGCTCCAGATGTTCAGATGCGTTCAGATAATGGTCTATGGTGCAGCAGGCACACGGGTGGCCTGAGGAAATATGCAGAGCCTTTATCATCAGATGTGTCTTTTCACGTCTGATCTACAAGAAATGCATTTTACCCAGAAGTGCTCTACCTCGCACGTCATTGGCTCTCAGATGGGGCGTGTAAACGCTTCAGCTAAACGCTCAGGCGGGTAGGAACTTGTACTGAAACTTAAAACATCCCTGCCTCCTGGTCTAGATTAAGTTGTTGGTAACACTTTATTTTAAGGACCAATTCTCACCAATAACTAGTTGCTTATTAGCATGCATACTACTAGAATATTGGCTGTTTCTTTACTTATTAATTACATATTGATGCCTTGTTCTATTTTACTAACTATTAATAAACAGCATGTTAGATTGTTGGACAGCATAAACCGCCAGCATCCCAGCTTCATAACATACCTAACCAGCATACACTGTTTTTGTTCTCAGAAGGGCAGGTAAAGTGTTACTCAGTTGTTTTTCTTCTACTAAACATGAGATATTAATCCGCAGTGTTTGCTGGCCTACTCCAGACATTAACAAAATAGATTGAATATAAATGTGATATTGATATTACCACATGTTGTAACACATGCTAGCATATTTGTAGCATTTCTTAGCACATTTATAGAATGTTTTAGCATATTGTAATTATTACTCGCATATTGCTCACATGCTAGTTTGTTTCTAACATGTTCTAACTCTTCTGCAGCGTGTTTTAAGCGGTTGCTCTCAGACACAATGAATGCTTTAAATGTCTCAAGCATTTGTTAAAACTTTGCTAGCATGTTATATACCAGGGCTGTCCTCAAGCTTGCCTCGACACACCTGCCTGGACGTTTCTAACACTGCCAGTGAGAGCTTGATCAGCTGCTTCAGGTGTGTTTGATTAGGGTTGGAGCTAAACTCTGCAGGACACCGGCCCTCAGGACCGAGTTTGGACAGCCCTGGTTTAGAGACACTGGTTTTATCTCGTTGCTGTAATGTTTCTAACACTCTGCAAACTCCTTCGAGGTGTTTTTGACCTGCAAATGATGTTCGCAATTTGTTTTTTTAAATAGTTTTCTTCATCCAAATAGTCTGAACACTTGCTTGATCTACTTGAATAATATCTTGATTGGGTTTTTATAAACAAATGTAAATTTCTTATTTGTATTACTGTTTTTACTTCACATTTTGGTCGTTTTTGGAGGACTTTTCTTACATTTACAATTTATATAAAAAATATTTTGATGTTTTTGTCTGATAACGAAAAATTATTCTATTTTTATTTCTATTTTTCTTGCATGTTTTATCATATAGCTAGCTCGTTATAGACACATTGAATAGATTAACGTTTTAACACAATACGTATTGTATAGACAGATACAGACAGACCCATGGTAATTATAAAATGATAAAAGTCAGATTAGTTACAAAAGATAAATGGTTAATTGATAGCAAAACTGTCCCATTTTTTACATACTGAGGATCTGTGCCAACACTTTCAAATCTAAGCTGAGCAGAATCTGAAAAATAAGCTTAAACAGTAGATCAGCGTGCTGTTTTTGTCAATGATTCCTCAAATCATGTGTGTTGTTGAGGAGTGTGTGTTGTAGCACACTAGACGTAAACACCCTAGCAACCTCATAACAAAACCCTGGCAACCATCCAGGTTACCCTGATGGCATCTTTTGCGTGAACAAACACCACTCAGACTTCTTCAGGACGGGTGAGATTCAGAAAGCATCATCATTATGAAAGTCAACGGGTGGAAGATGAGAACAGACCGTGTTTTCTGAATGAGCTGCCACACAAGTCAATGAAGTCATCGCAGCGGCAACAACAGGAGCAATTAACCACAACTGCTTCAATACAGCTTTCATCTTTCAGATGCGTTGTGTGCAAACACATGATGGCACTGGGCTCAGGCCGAGCTATATCGATCTGTAGATCTGTGAACACACACTGTATGCGTGCGTTTCTGTCCGATCTTATCAGAGCAAGCGCAGGTCAGCGGCTGCGAGCTGTGACTGGGAGTGGTGCATGGATTGCTCAATAAAGCTGGGTTAAAAATACTACGCCTGTGTGTGTGTGTGTGTGTGTGTGACAAAGAGCATGAGTCATCAGCCGCACCTTACATAACTTAATTTCTCTTCTGATTGTACGGACTTGAATGTTTCTCATGGCCACGTCTGCTGCAGAAGAGGCCCTAGAGACAAATAAATCCACTAAAAATGCATTTATTTCATGCTAAGTATGCCACAAATACATTTACATATCGATGTACTTATACTGCAGTTGTACATTCAGCATGCTGAACTAATAAACTTAACTGATAAACTCATTTTAATATTCCAGCTGAAGATATGTGACTGAGCTGAGTGATACCGATAACATTCAGTCTTTATTAATAGTTACACATTTTAGGCTGGATATCAAGACATTATGCACAAGCAGTACTCCAAATAAACAGATCTGAACCATACTCAGTATGAAGTTAATGTATTTTACAGGGGCACAGGCAGGAGTGCCGTGTTTAACGTGCTCTACTTCACACTTGTGTCACAACACAGGCCCGTCCCATCTGTTTTCTGACAGTCACACAGTAGAATGGCATCAGTGGTTTAACTAGGGGATCTGTGTCTCATACAGCTGGTTCTTTGGAAGACTCATTCAGATCCGCTGTCTCATCAACTCTTCTCTCGACCAATCGGTGCCTTGCGCTGATTCCTGATTTGTTTGTCTCCCTCCTGACAGAGAGAGCAGGCTGAACACCCACGAACACAGAGGATGGCAAGGGCCCGGGAGGGGACTGAACGGACCCTGTGTGTCTGTGGCAGAAAAGCCCTCTGAGCCTGGCGTGAGCTAAAGGCTTTCGTTTCAGGAGAAAGAGGAAGCTGAAGGCACTGATTACAGAACCGGCCTGCACTGTAATGACATCCAAATGTCCCCGGCCCAAACCCCTCCAGAGAGCTTCTGTAAGCTGAGCCGGCTTCTCTAACAGAGGCCAGATGTGCAGAGCGAGACTGGACGACTCTGGACGTCTGCTTCGTTAAACAGCAGCAGTAAACTCAATCAACGCTTCATTATTGTTATGATCACTGCAGGTGGTTTAGTATAGCGCCCTTTTGGATCATTTTGGCTGTTTTTTTTATTTGGGCAATACTCCGTGGTTTCTGTGTGCAGGTGATTGAGGGAATCCATCCAAAATATGTATTAGTCAGCACAACGCAGAATGTCTTTTGTTGATGCGTCACAGACTAAATTAAATGATATGTTTCCACATTTCAGGGGTACTTCAAACAAATATATCATATTCGGCTGGCAAACAAACAAACTTGCATTACATGTACATAAGATTTGTGCATTTTTCATGTGTTCCTTTTAAAAACGATATTTCTAAACTCATTTTTGTAATCTGATCATGTAATCCAGTCATGACTCGGGTTTAAGAGGAAGAGCCAGAAGTGTCAGGAACAGTGCGAGTGCTGCTGTGAGAATGAATCTATATCAGCAAAGCCAGCATTCACGGCAGAACAGATAGTGAGAGATGCTGACATTATTATAGTGCGGTATTCATCATTCGGTTGGAGTGAGATCTGGAGGATGTTTGTGGCGTTGTATATATGAAGGTGCAGTGTGTGTGTGAGGCTGTCTGGGATTGGGTTTAGCCGGGCCTGTCTCTCTGTGGACCTGTAAGTTAAAAGAGAAGAGACAGAGGTGCTGTAGGAGCTCTGGAGATCTTCCTAGCTGCGCATTATTATCCTCTCAAGTCTGTGTGTGTTTAGCACCGTCTTTAGTAGAACTCATCTATGCATCCTTTATCAAAAACGTTTTGAGCCCACAGGACTGATCAGAGTTTCTCCGAAAGAGGGCTTTTGTCGCTCCGCTGAGCAGCTCTCTTCTAAATATAGACCACTGCATATCATTAGAAGCCGGGCCCGCGCCGGAGGAAGAGTTATTAATAGCAGTGAGGGATTGTTTGGGCTTCGCTAGAGACACACAGATATTGCAGTCATATCTTCATACAGCTCAAAGCACACCAGGAGCCTTCTGAAAAACCTCTCACTTTCTCTGCTCTATGAACACCTTTACTATACACGAAGTCAGTTTTTGCGCGTGATTTGTGATTCGACGCCAGCGGATGTTACGTGCGTTTCCGCTGACATCTGCTGGACACGTGCTGTACTGCAGTACCGAGCTGCTTTTTATTGTATTTCTTGATTGTCATGACAAACATACAGTAAGAACAGTCAAAAATGAAATGACAGGAGACTTTAGTGAAGACAGCACAGTGGTTCAGAGTAAACAGTTTAGTTACAGTGACACTACATTTATAAGAAGCATCCTTCACTTTGTAAAATATTTGCATGAGAAAGTCCAGTTGGAGACGGCTGTCTCGTCCAGACCAAAAACAAATACTACCAATAATTTCAAAGAAGACCCGTGGCCCCACGGTGATCAAAGCTCAGAGTGAGCCAAAGCGACCATCAGCATCACTGCCATACCATAATAACATGCACACAATGACTGGCTTTTATAAAGAATAGCACGGTGTTGTTTCAATCCAATAACCGTGAGGAGTACAATTATGTTTATAAACTAGACGCCACAAAAAAACCTTTGATAGTACAAGGGGCAGCTGTGGTACTGAAAAAGAAGAGAAAACAACATTTATATCGACAGACTTTGTGCTCACTGATGCTCCAGAGGGAAAAACCATACACTGAGAAGACTTCCGGGCAGAATGTTTCTCATTTTGCCTAAATATCATACATTTGTCATTTAGTACTGAGTTTAGAGTTCATAACAACACCTTCTGACCTAATGTCTCCTGCGCTCCCCTTAACATACAAATACCTGCAGCTGTAACCATGAAATCAGTTTCCTTTTAGTACTTCCAAGAACTTTCCATAACACTGCGTTTGTTTACGTTTGTGAATGCGTCGCGTTCTGTCGCGCGTCACGTCCGGCGAAAGGGACTCTTATCTCCCACAATGCCCCGCTGTCTCTCTCTCTTCCGGTTGTCGTGCGCTTCGTGTGGCAGGTACTGAGTTAGTCTCCTGTTAAATGAAATCTGCAGTAATCCTCCAGAGCTGGAGCGAGTTATGGACTCGCGACCTGAGTGTTGTGTTGAGCGAGTGTGAGCGCGCGGCGCGGGAGCCGTATCGTGGCCGAGCGCGCGCGGATTGTGCAGTAAATAGAGAAATAGATAGCGTCTGCTGTAAGCTAGCTGTTAGCGCTGCTTTCAGTTTGAGACGCGCTGTGTGTTGTGAACGTGCTCTAACCTCCCTCTTCCTTTCCTCCGTTAGCAGACGG
>JAUYWG010000045.1:824738-837167 GCA_034779775.1 Enteromius afrohamiltoni
AGCAACCGCGCAACAGCACTCTGACAAACACCTCGAGAGCACCTAGCAACCGCGCAACAGCACTCTGACAAACACCTCGAGAGCGCCCCAGCAACCGCGCAACAACACTCTGAATAACACCGTCTCATAACTACACACGATGCCGTGACATGCGATAGCAGGTATCTTTTTCATGTTAATCTGATTGTTTGTCCTAACTAGCCACGACAGTGACACACACATTTTCTAATTTGTTTAGAATTGTTTCTATTTCTGCGACGTTACTGCTGGAACAACAGCATATAAACTATATGACAGTAGATAATCTCAGGTGATTGTGCTTTATTTAAAGTTTAACATGAGTTTAAATATCATATTACGTGGGCTTATAGCCATACTGAAAGCAACAACAGCTCAGAGGCTCAGCGGTGAGTTCATGTCAGTGTTGTGTTTGTGTGATTGTTCACTCAGCGTCAGTCATTATCAGTGTAGAGCTGAGCAGCTCCTGCAGCAGGAAGCAGTTCTCTCTGCTTGTTTTGAGCAGGTGTTTGACTCTCCTGTGGAGGTTCTTTCCCCTGACATTTTGTAATTGAGAGACTGGAACACGCTCATGCTCTTCCGTTCTCAGAATCACAGTCCCTACGTGACGGGTGTTGTGTTCTTCTGTCTACAGGATGATTATCGCGTCTGCATGGACTACAAGATCATCCAGAGAGACTCGGCTCCCATCTGCCCCGTGGACTCCTCCGGCATCTTCACTGCAGAGGTCACTCACTTCGTCGGTCAATACGTGAAGGTACGGATGCTGCTGTCTGCTGTCCACCTCAGCACAGACTGAGCTCCACCAAAAGACCAACAGAGTAGTGTGTGTGTGAGAGAGTCCAGCACTCAGAGCAGCAGCTGAACCACTCATAAATGAAGCTGTACTCTGAGGGAACTTCCTGTCTCCAGTGTGGAGGTGTAATGGTTGACAGAGGGACTATGGAAGTGCTGAAGTCAGCGCTTTAGCCCAGTGCCAGAGTAACAGTGCTCTGTTTCTCCAGAAGAGCTTTCATCATACCTCTGCTCTGTCACTCTGTGTTTCAGCACTCGTTATCAAGCGTTCATTAGTGCTCTCACGGTCCACCCGTGTCTTTTCAATTAGAGACAGACTTCCTGACAGCTTCATGCATTTACTTTGGAAGTGTTGAATCATGGTGCAAATTACAAGTGGGTTTGCCAATTAAGATTTGAACCCCATTGGTTTGGGGGGCTGAAAAAACCTATATGGGCTGAATATATTAAAAACAATAGCTCACCCAGAAATGACTATGAATATTCAGTCATCATTTACTAGGCCTGTCAACAGGGCCACAGACACAAAAGTGTATATATTATATACATTGAAATTTGGAAGACGTTATGTCAGCTGGAGGAAAAGATCAGTGAACAGCACAGTTGGGTGCAACAAAAAAATATAAACCCTGCACTATCCACCTTTTTCCTCAAAGCAGAAGTCTTTGGGTAAGGTTTCTGGTTATGTTATAGGAAATCTGCTTACACTACAAACCAGTATGTTCATAATTAAGATAATACATTAAAATAACACAAGACACACCAATACAGCTAAAAAACTCTGGATGTGGATGAGACCGGAAGTTAAACACATATTGAATTTACAAATGGCGGTGTCCATTTGTTCAAGGAAAAGGTGGATATTTATATTTTTAATTATATTTTTATTGTTTATTCCAAAACACAAAGCTAGATTTGACCAAAACTCTATTTTGTTTTGTAGTGCGTAGATTATTCCAGTTCCATTCTAATTTTTACGGTTTTTTTATTTTTATTTTTATTTTGAACAATATATCCTCTACATTTAGTCAATATATGGCAAAGATTTAATAAATACGACATCAACATTTTAGATGCCAGTGAAGTGTCACAGATCTTGATTCGAATACCGCAGCAAATACTAATAGTCTTATATAAATGTCAAACATTTTAAAGGTCAATTAAACAGTCAATTTAAGAACAAATTACAACCAATAACACAAATACAAAAACAATTGCATAGTCTCCTTCACAATATTAATAAATAAATTAAATATAGACCAGTCCTTGGTTAAATGGTGGAGCCTGATGGATACATCTCAATTTGTTTGAAGAAACGCATAATTTATTTTTATTTTTTTGCAAATAATTACAAATTATACAGACATTTGCCTACCATTGCCTACTCAAGCTATTATCTAACATAGCTAGTCCTGTGCTTCAGATGCTTTTAAAAGTTGTCATGCACTGTAACAATAAAATCCGTTACATTTAAAGTGAAAAAAACGGCAGCTATGGTTGCCCAAATTCAACCATAAAAAATACAGTAACAGTGTTTCAGGTTTTACAGTTTTAAGTTCAATTTACAGTTAAATACTGTAATTTTATTAACTGATATGATGTTAAAATACCAAACTATTAAAGCACTGAACTGTTCTGTATCTTTGAAATACACTGATAAACACTAAATACAGGTGTGGATGAGAAAGTCACATGATGAACCAAAGCCAATCACAAGCAGCTTTTAACTACGAACGTATATAGAAGGAGCTCAGAGTCATTCACACAAACACTAAACACCATCACGATGAGACTCGTTAAACATTAATTAAACAGCATTACATGTAACATACAACCCTAATAAATGTCACTGATAATGAAAAAAACTAGTTCAGCGTGAATGTTCTGGTTTACTGCTAGTTGGATGAAGAGCGGCGCTGGTGATGATAAATGAGCTTGTAAACACTAGTGCGGTTTCGTGCAGGACCTTGCAGGTTAAAGTTTTCTCCTGGAGGAATAAGAATAACCTTCATAAAGCCTCACTGGTTAAGAAAAGGTCCCTAAAATCGATTACGCATGAGAAAGGAAGCCAATTCAGCCCGCTCTGCTACAAGGACACGCTGGACACGTTTTCATTAAAGTGAATTAATTTGACTTTGTTGAAAGGCAGTCAATGAAAATTGTGCGCAGGGATGTGACCGGCCCCGAAGAGCCTGAACGCTTCGTACATTTCTATAGCTCCAGAGCTGCAGATGAAGCTGTGTCTGCAGCGGGGCTCCATGCCAGCTCCACGGCCACAGACCGGCTTTATTCTTCAACAGTCACACACTGTCTGCTTTTATTCTCTGCACGCTCTCAGACTTTGTTCTGTCTGTCCTCCATGCTTTCAGGATGCAGACAAGAACATAATCAAGTGGCTGAAGGAGAACGGGCGTCTGGTGAGCTCCAGCTCGTTTAAGCACAACTACCCTTTCTGCTGGAGGTGAGTGCACTTACCACTGCTCTGACAGCATTTGCAGGTGAAATCTACTGAGCGCTTCTTTAAAACGATTGAGGGCACTTGTCTGAAGTTTAAAATCATATACCCGTAAGCCAATCACATATCGACTCCCCGGTCTCCCCAGTTTTCTCGCTGATGGTCGGTAAACTGTTCAACTCAACTTTTCCCAAAACCTGTTGGCAGTAGGATCACATCATCACCTCATCATTCAAAATGTGAACCAAAAACTCTTCTTGTTCGGGCTTCAGTTGGCTAATGCTGGAAATCGTCTCCACAACAGAGCAAATAACATCCTGTGTCTCCATGTTTGCTGTCGTTTTAAGTTTCCCTAAACTGTAATCATAAATTTGGCGCTTAGCGTTTACGTCACTCCTCTAAGCCTTCTCTGTTCTTTGATTGGTCTGGCCATTTCAGAGCTGGGTGATATATATTGATTGATTTATCATGCGCATCTCGTCAGTAAAGCCGGTTCTTTGATTAGCAATAAATCTCCTTCAGCTGTTTTCAAATTAAGCGCAAGTTAATACACAGAGCTGTAGATCATAGGGCTGGGCAATATATTTAGTCAGTAAAGCCGGTTCTTTGACTAGCGATGAACAAATCACCTTCAAGCAAACATATTTAGCTTGTTATCAAAAAATAATCTACTCTAGAAAGACTTAGCTGTTGTTATTAATTCTATCTGAATGTCTACCGGAAGTTAAGTTCGAGCCACAAAAGCATGCATGCGCAGTAACACTTGTTTATGTGGTTGTCATTGGAACCATCTATATCCAAAGTGTTGACGTTATTTTTTTTCCAGTCCCTGCCCATCAGGGATTAAGAGAACATGGCTTTTGTCAAAAGTAGAAGTTTTGTTTTTCTTTATCAACCAACCCAAATGGCTTTCCAAAGCAGAGGCACACATATCTCCGTGACCTCTGCGGGACGGGGTAGAGTTCAGTCGGCCCTAGAGAGGGCTCGCTAGCCTGCCGTTTCATCACTTCACATGAGCCAGCAGAGGTCAGACCTCCGGCCTCATTAACCCCTCTGACCAACAGAAACTCATGTAGCGCTTACGCCATCAATAAATCACTCTCTTATCGACCCGGCACTGCTGGGGACCGACATTATGGATATTGACAGGGGTTCGGCAGTGTAGAGGCGCAGCAGATACTGATGGTCGATCAGGAGAGATTGAGAATGCTAATGCTGAGGCCTATAGAGGTCAGACACGCTCCTTATCTGTAATCATAGACCGCAGTGTGCTGCCAACATACAACAACGGTTCACTTCAACCAACAACAGAGCTTGACTAAGCCAGTCTCTCTCTACCAACATCCCTGAAGCTGTTCTAATGAAGACGTTCAACATGATAATGACAATGATGAGAATAATAAAAATAATGCTTTCATCTGCTCCTCATTGGTTATGTGGTTAGCGTAACATAGCAGACTCCAGGGCAAAGACAAATAATCAATTAGAAGCTAAATTATTGTTTCCCAGTGAACAAACAGCTCACAATTTTTCCCAATTTATTATTAATTTTTTTCACAGGGATTGATAGACATTGAAATGAATCAACTTACAAACTTCCAATAAAGACACGCGCACACACACTGAAGCACTGCTAGGGAAGTAATGTTAACAAGTTGTTTAATTTGCATAGTCTTTAATTACTTGTATTAAATTCAAAAGTCTTTTTGTATTTTATGAAAGTCAAAAAGCTCAAGCAATTTATCACGAGTGTTCATAAAACACTATTTAGCCTACTGATTTTTACTTTTAGCCTTGCTTTTTAAAATGATAAATCGCAGAGGTATCTACATTTTTACTGAAACGTGGAGCAAAATGCACTTTCCAAGCAGTTCTACCCATCTCTTCCCATCTGCCGTTGAGTGGTAGTCCTGCCTTATGGTGCTGGCACAGGAGAGAGTACTTCAAATCCTGAAATCTTGAAAACCTTTCTTTGGCAGGTCGGACACTCCGCTGATCTATAAAGCAGTGCCCAGCTGGTTTGTGAGGGTGGAGCACATGGTGGACAAGCTTCTGGACAACAACAGCAAATGCTACTGGTACTGTTTACATCTGTAATCTGGCATCGGTACACCTGCATGTTTACGGATTCTGTGTAATGCATGACTGAACAGACTCTCATCAGAGTTCGGTTGGTGTTTTCTCATGCTTTTTAAAATGCTTCTATTATGGGTAATAAAAGGTATGTATTTTGGTTTTGAGAGTCCCTAACAACCAGTTCACATGCAAGCAAGGTAAAAAAAAAAAAAAAAACAACTTACTGTCATATAATATGCATTTAACGACTTCCATTTGATTCAATTTTCCGAATCCTCCGAAAGCAGTGTTTGTGTACAGCGCTAAAAGGGAAACCGTTCCAAAAGCGGCACCCAGTGGTGAAGAATGAATTTGCGCTTTCATTCAGACCAATGTGAAAAGTAGGCAGGCAGTGTGTTTTTGTAGAGGTTTTACAAATGACTCGTTTTAATGATTCAGAGTTGACTTTCTTTTGAGAGACAATAACTTTATACACTCTACACTTTTAGATTTCAAACTTTGCTGGATGTTTTCATTCACTTAGAGCTGTGTTACACACGGCACGAAAAGTCATTTCCAAAAATCCCAAATAGAGGCATTTTAATGGAATCTTGATGATGTGGCGCATGGTAAGAGCATTGCTTCTCAGATACAGTCATTTGAGTTGGTTTTGAGTGACTCTTTGCAGGGTCTGATTTGAGGTATGTGTTCTGAAGCTGCTGGAAGCCTCTTGGTTTTGTAGTTTTTGTACAACTTCCACCATTTTGTGTTTTCTGAAAAAGATTTTGCAATCTCATCTAATTATCTAAATCTCGCAAATTGTTTTTCAGGTTTCTGTCCGTCACAAAGGACCCTCGGATTTACATAGGCTAATTAGCTTGTATCTCATGAGCACAAAGTTTAGTCTACATGAAACTTGGTACACTTACAGAACAGGATATTATGAGGATAGGCACCAAGTTTAATCTGCTTCTGCCTCTAGAGGGCGCTACAGCTGAAATATGTTTATAACTCAGCAAGTGTTTGATGAAGATAGGAAATTCACCACATGTGCATGACAGCTGTGTTCTGCTGCCTTCTCGCATCTTTAAAATTGCGACATTTTTAATGTATGGACATAATCTCCAGCCTCCTGCATGAAACAGTTACTATATGGACCTTGTTAAAGTGTATGCGGGGATCTGGCCAGCGCTCTACGGAGATGATGTCTGTGGTCACAGCACAGGTGTTTGGCAGCATATGCTGTAATGTGAACGTCGCTGTCAGATGATTGACCTGCAGGACACAGACACTGCTCCTGAGTCAATGTGCTGCAATACTGGGCATGCTTGTGTTGCTAATAATGTGTTCAGCAAGGTGCTTTGGGCTTGTGTGGTGTAGTGCACATAAATGGCATCATAGAATCACACAATTCTTAAAGATGTGTCAGATCTGATGGGTCAGGGTGATTCAGAATGTCAGCGACTCTCTTTCTCTAAAGGGTTTTCTGTCTTTCATGTAATCACACTTTTCAGATTAGTGTTTCATGTTTGAGATGAATCTGCACTCTTACTTTCTGCTGAGGCTGAGAGAGGTAGAGATGTTGAATTTGCAAATGTACTGTTCTTTTGGGTCAGATCTGATGACTGAATCAGTGAATAACAACTTCAGTTGCAGCCTATGAGCACTTTTGGGTTCCTTTTATGATAACTATGTCATTTTTGATGCTTGAAAACCTCAGCCTTCAGAAGCTTTGTTCACTGTAGTTGCATTAAAGGTCATACAAAGTCAAGTGTGCAGCATGAAGATAACAGAAGAGTAAACGATGATAAAATTAACTTTTTTGGTGAATTATTTCACCAAAGAGGCTTCATTTGTTAAAAGTCAGTCCCAAGAAGCCATATAGACTGAAGTTCATCACGCCTGTCCTGATTTGACCTCACGGTTACAATCTAAAGCGCATTTCTTCAGATGGCTTATTATAGAGCTGTGATGATGTCCTGTGCATTCAGCCCATCACAGTGCCCTTAAATTCTACATTTAGTTCAGAGATGAGAAGAGCATAAGAGAAGAAAAAAATCATTAAATTGATATATTGGGTGCTGAGATGGAACTTAAATAGAAATGCCTCTTTCCGATGAGAATTGATGAAGTCGGTGGTGTTCTGATGAAAGCTTGCAGCAGAAGCAGAGCCTCTTTCTCAGCTGTGTCTTGAGGAGGGCAGCAGGACAACGCCCAGGAGGACGTTTAACCTTCCTTTAGTAAGGGATGAATTGTTAGTTTTGGGTTTTTTTTGTGAGAAATATAATGGGATTTATTCGTCAGACAAAAGCAAAGCAAATGTCTGCATAAATTAGAATGCAAAGAAAATAAAATAGTTTTGTGAACAATTTGCACAGAAATTAATTTAGCTAATTTTATCTTACAGCTTTTGTTTTGGCCCACTATCAGTATAATGAAGTCAGACATGACATATTCTAATCAACAGACATTTTAGTCTTTTACAAATATTTATTTAATTTGTGCTGTAGGTAATACATCTTCAAAAAATGTGCCTTTTCATGTGAAGTCCCACAGGGTTCGATTTTAGGCCCTCTTCTGTTCTTTTTTTGCATTACTTTTTGGCAGTGTCAACTTTATAAGGACCTGTGGATTAGTTTTTATAGTTTATGCATGTCTGTGCCTCTTGTGTCTGTAGATCAAAACTATTTGTATGATGGATTTAACATGCGTCATTCACAAGCTTTTTTTAAGCCTAGCCCGTTTGAAAGTACAGATGTTTTTTGGAACGTTTCTGCATCGGTATGTATGCAGTTAAGAGTGTTTCTCTCTGTCTTTGTACCCAGGGTTCCTGAGTTTGTGAAGGAGAAGCGCTTTGGCAACTGGCTGAGGGATGCTCGAGACTGGGCGGTCTCTCGAAACCGCTACTGGGGGACGCCCATCCCGCTGTGGGTTAGCGACGACTACGAAGAGGTCAGTGATGGAGCATCAGAGCACATTTTACAGCTTTTATTCAGTTTCATATCTTGATTACATCTTTGCTTTAAAGAACTCTTTTATCCATTGTGGATTCAAGGTATTTCATGTAAAAAGTAAGTCACAGTAAAAATCATTATAAAAATTCTAAGTATGTTTATTGATTAAAAAGTAGATGGTGGGAAAGAATAGTTTCTACCTACCGATATTTTTATTATAACTTTTTTTTTTAGGAAACCTAATTGGAAAATAAAAAGCCAAAATTAAAATGCGAATAATAAACTTTTTATTGAAATAATCTTGATATACGAAGGCTAAAGTCATTGTGAATGTTCCCCCCAGGGATATGTTTTGATAAAGCTGTGTGAACTAGAATCCTTCTTCATTGGAAACTTCTTAGAAGGAGAACTGTCTTAAACGTTGGTAATGGTCTTTAAGTGCTTTTATTAGCGTGCCTTTCTTAAAAGCTCAACTTGTGGGAAGTCAGAATTAGGTTGTTGGCGTCTGCCTGCTGAAGCGAGCTGTTGGAAAAGAAGGACGGCGACCTGCTTCCTCAGAATAGCATAATGAGTTGTTTCCAGGAGCGAGTCTCTGGAGTGCCACGGCTCCCCGAGCGGAGTGGAGCGGGGCCAGAAAGCGCAGCTCTCTTGCTCTCTGCCGAGGCGCCACTATCTGGGCCACATTACCTGAGATCAACTGAAAACGGGGACAGTGGCCCAGACTCGCTGCTCACTTTTAGTAACACACTTTATGGTAAACTTCACTGCCCACCTGGAGAAAATCAAGGTTGTTCTGCTTTTTGGCTGGTGTTAAGTTTGCACTGAAATGTGCAGATGTGCCTATTATTATATGAGTCCACATAGCACTACTCTTATTTTCCCCAACAGTTCTGAGCTGTGGTTTAGCCATGATGATTTCACAGCCAGGTTTAGGAGGTCCTCGATTGAGCTTCAGTGTTTGTTCTTCATTGGTGTTTAGGTGGTGTGTGTGGGCTCCGTGGCTGAGCTGGAGGAGCTGACAGGAGTTAAAGTTTCTGATCTTCACAGAGAGAGGTGAGACACCTGAGCGTCTCGTCCTCATAGCCACCGAGGAGCAGAAGCCTCACTGGGGTGTGTGTGTGTGTATGTGTGTTTTGCAGCATTGACGGCCTGACCATCCCATCCCGCTGTGGGAAGGGCCAGCTTAAGAGGGTCTCGGAGGTGTTTGACTGCTGGTTTGAGAGCGGCAGTATGCCCTACGCCCAGGTGCACTACCCGTTTGAGAAGAGGCGGGAGTTTGAAGACGCCTTCCCGGCCGATTTCATCGCTGAAGGCATTGACCAGACCAGAGGATGGTGAGAAACCCTTCATCACTGCTCATTCATGGTGGTCAGTTATTATCCATGTGTTTGTAAATGAATACTAAAGGACAGCTCCTAATATATACCGATTTATTTAATTCCTCTCGCTTTCGCTGGCGTCACCTTGTATGTGTGATGAGGTCAAGTGAAGGCATATGTAGGGCAGCTTTTACAGGAGTGTCACGAGGCTACTGGCCCAACAGTGGAAAAGTGGCATGATTTGGTTTTGTGTATAATGGCAAAATAATTATATTTCGTTTAGTTTTTAAGTTAATTTTGAAAAATGCTTGGAGCATTTTTGTTTATTCGATATAAGTTTTAGTTTTTTTAAATTAACGAGAAAGGGACCAGCGGCAGACAGTGCTGATCATAAACTATATTTGATCAATTTAACCTTTTCAAATCATCACAACTGGCCTAAAATGCAATAAAAAACAGCTCAAGCATATAACTATGTTTAAACATTAAAGCACCTCCAGTGGAAACTAAATGGCCGACGCCCTCAGTATTACATCATTCAGAACAGTACAGGGTCTACATTTATTTGGGTTCACTGACAATATCTTGAACAGGAGCTCTTCACAAAAATGAACTGAAACTCAGCGAAAAAAGTGCAAAATGCAAAATACAATTAAAGCTTTAAATGACCACTTAACAAAACAAAGAAGAAATCAAAAACATTCCTCTTTCATTAGAATTTTAATCCATGAAGATGAATTAAGGTGGAGGAGATGATGAGTCTGGATATTTATCTTCAGAAAACACCAATTTAAATATCCTCCTACTATTTTCCTCGGACATATTCCTGGTAATTAGGCTACTTTTGCTGAAGCTGTGACGAGCTTTAGTCTGTTGCGTGTATCTGAATCCAGAACTCTTCAGCTGAGCTGACGGCACGCTCTCTGGAGTTATTTTGGTGAAAGTAACTCAAAAGTAATACAGGAGTCATGTAACGCATTACAATTTTGAATCAGTAATATTGTAATGTAAGGAATTACTTTTAAATAACAGTAATATTTAATCTAAAATGTATTACAGTTTGGAAGTAACTTGCACAAAACGGTATAAATATGTAAACACAGTGGGACGTGTAAGTTTGAGCAGCCGTGTTAATCTTCATGACTGTCCTGTATAAATCATTGGTTGTTATGATAAAAAATTTCAGTTAAATATATCCTATAGGAGACACACACAGTGATATTTGAGAAGTGAAACCAAGTTGATGGGATTTACAGAAAGTGTGCAATACTTGTTTAAACAACATTAGGCAGCTGCATACATTTGGGCACCACAAAAAAAAATGAGCTCAATATTTAGTAGATCCTCCTTTTGCAGAAATACCAGCCTCTAAACACTTCCTGTAGCTTCCAGTGAGAGTCTGGATTCTGGTTAAAGGTATTTTGGTCTAGAGATGCACCAATTGCAAATTTCTTGGCCGATTCCGATTTCTGATTTTACAGTAAGTGTGACCTGACGATTCCAATTTTTTTTTTATAAGAACTGTAATGAAAGCATCTGAGATTCATTTAAATTATAATTAAATTATTAAACTTTACAGGATCTTCTCACAACAAAATAATGAAAACAAAAAAATAAGTGTGTTGTTAGGTATAAAATAAGGTCTGGTATATGCCTAACATTAATATAGTTATACTAACAAAAAACTGAATTTCCCAATAATTTTTTTTATAATAAAAGAAAACAATTAACATTACAGATCTTCTCACTACAAAATAAAGTGCTCTGCACCTTGAAAATGTATAAATGTATAACTAACAACTTACTAAGCAACAGTAACTAAGCTTACAAAAAATATCTACTTTAAATTAAGAATTTTTTAACATTAATTACATGACTGTCTCACAAAATAACAAAGAGTGTACTTTCTTAAAACGGGTAGAAATAACAATGCTAGTACTAAATACTATAACTTGAACATTAAAGGCAAGTCTGTCAAAGAGAAGCAGGCTGCCGACCTATGGCTTGGACTCAGTGCGCTGATGGCTCTCAGAGTCAGACTGCGCATGATTGTCAAAGTAGTCACATCACATATCTTTTGATCTGGGGTAATGTTAGCATATTCAGTCGCTGCTGTGTTTACACGGCATGATAGATCGGCGAAAGAGGGTTTCACTTCATGACTTTACTATAGGAAGAATCGCCGACAACTTTTTCTCTCTACCAAACACACACAAGAAGTGACAGGGAACAACGCAAGGTCATGTTTGCAAGACCAGAGTTCTCACGTGAGATGTTATGTAATGATGTTTAATTATCATTAAAAATGATAGCACGCAAAATAAGCTTGCCATACAAATTGCATGTTCGCTCATTTGCAACGAAACGAAGATTATATAGGAGGATATTTACCTTCTGTACCTTTGTAACTTCTCCCCCAAGATCCTGCCGCTCTCTCATTGGCTGTAAGTAATTGCTGATGTTATTTTCAGTCAGAACATATTCAAACGGCATGATTTTGAATCGCAGACCGGTCCAGATATTTATCATGCCAAAATATCTCACGGGTGTCGTGACACATCAGTGATTCACGTAGGTTGCGTCTGATAGTTTCCACTGTGTGACTGTCACTCGCGTGAACGAGCACCGGTTTACCTGTGATTTTAGGCATTTGTCTGTGATTTCTCAAAATCTGTCGAAATCAGTGCAGATGTGAGCCTGACCAATCGGTGCATCTCTTTTTTGGACCTTTCATCTTTACAAAACATCTCTGGTTCACTCAGGGTTGATGGCTCTCTTGAACTCGCACCACAGATTTTCAGTTATATTCAGGTCTGGGGACTGAGATGGCCAT
>JAUYWG010000045.1:870715-908644 GCA_034779775.1 Enteromius afrohamiltoni
AGTGAACAATCCGGTTGGTGGTCCAGGAAATAAACGGATCGTGCATAACCAGCCAAGGATGACCCAGGATGATGGGGGGTGACGTGAGCTTGGTGATGTAAAATCTAATCTTTTCGGTCTGGTGGTCGATGGTGACATCTCTTTGGTGCGTAGAGTGATGGGGCTGACGTTGAGGGGGTGACCGTCAATTGCTGTGATGTTCAACGGCTGGGATAACACCTCAGTCTTAATCCCCAACTGGGCTGCATACGCTTGATCGATAAAGTTCCCAGCTGCACCTGAGTCAACAAATGCATTGGATTATGCCCTCCAGGGTGGCCGGCAGCTCATGCACAGCCAGTTCGTCCTTGAGGCGGGTGAACAGTCCTTCATAGAAGGCTGTGCGGAGCGCCGCATCACTCCACGGGGTCTGAACAGTGAGAGTGCGGAACTCTGTAGTGTGTCTGCTGACGCTGCGCTTGCCCTGTCTCAGGTGGTATAGTCGAGAATCCACCTCCACCTCACTTTCAGGATGTTGGAAGGCGGCTCTGAATTTTGGTTTGAAGGGTGGGGCGGATCTGTCCTGCGGGGGTGATCGCCGCAGCGGTGAGGTCGTCGTGGTCCGCCTTCAGGGTGACGAGGTCCGACCGAACAGCCCCGCACTCCGCCCGTAGACCTACGGTCTCGGATCGGAGCGTGGTGACCTCCGTTCGGAGCCCCACCACTTCCTGCTGCAGAGCCGCGATTTCCATCGCCTGCTGCTGAATCACACCCCACAGTCTTTCCAGATCCGACCGTCGCGGGACCAGACATTCTGTCACGGAGGCAGACAAGAAATGAATGATCGAGGAGTGTCGAGGAAAACCCAAATGCGGAAGAACGCGAGTGAGCAGGTAACCACGCAGTTGATCTGAGAACACTCCGATAGGGAGTTGGGATTTCCACCGAGCAATCCGCGTTCTTACACGCACACAGACAGGTAAATAAATGAAGAGAGTACTCACGTGAGTCGAGATGATATGGGGACCTGACGTACAGCTTCTCATGAGCTTAATGTCTGGTGCTAGACAAACACCTGCTTCCTGTTTATATACCTGCGTGAGGTTACTTCCGGGTCCTCGTGACGTCACGTGATCTGGTACATGTGACAGTTATCACATGCAACAAACAGAAAAAATATAAGAACATTCTGACAGCTTTAAAGTAACTGTGTGTAGTTTTGTGTATGTTTGTGAGTTCCAGTCCAAGATCTGTTTATCTTCTTTAATCTTCAGAGGACATTCATTTTATTGACCGTGGAACATCAGGATCATTCTCAAATACTTCCAATGTATAAGTTGTTTGGGAGGGGAAAAGACATAGCTACAATTGAATAGGGCCTGTACAGAGGAACGCAACGAACAATCAAACTTTAACATAATAACATGAATGTTTCTCCGACTTGTCAATTTTTAACTTTTTTTTATAATCTTGCAGTTCTGACTTTTTATTTCTCATAATAGTGGTATACAAACTAGCAAGCAAAATAGTCTCCTTTTTTCCCTTTAGAATTTGAGTTTAGCATATAACATGCAATTGCGAGAAAAAAACTTCAGAATGATGAGAGAATTTTAAATAAAACTGCGAGAAAAATATCAGTACTGTGATATAAAATAGTCAATAAAGTGTTAATTTTCTGCATGTGTTACTGATGTAGATCTTAGTTCTCGGACAGCGGTGTTTTCGGAGGGAGTGTGTGCATTGTGCCAGTGAATGAATGAAAACTTCGCCATGTGCAGTGGGAGCTGCTCGCTTTCCCCCTCGGGGTAACACATAAGAGACGTAATGGAAAAATCTCAGTCACTTCAATCTACTCTCAACCCCCGGATCTCCACAAACTCACTGCGCTGGAGCTCCAAACACACGCCTGAGGACCGAGCGAGGTGAGTTTACATGGCTTTACCGCTGACAGCATCTGCGTAACGCTGAGAAACACTGCTGCTCCTCAGAGAGAGAGAGAGAGAGAGAGAGAAGATCACAAACCCTCACGAGCGACGCTAAATATAAGAAAGTCGGTGACATTGTGCGCGTGAGAGCAGCTCTGCGGAATCGTGTTTATTTGCTGATCTGTTATATCGGTTTGATAAGTGACCTATTTGAGTCGAAATGAAGCATGCAGTCAAAGGCATCACTGCTCGTTTACAGTATTAAGCGTTACAAGAGCTGGGTAAAGTGTGAAGGACTGCTGTGTCAGATGCTCATATCCTTATTTAACTGCATGGCAAGCTTTAGGTTTGATTGAAGTCCAGTTGCACAGATTCTTGTTTTCTCTTTGTGCTTTGCATGTTTTTCAAACAGAAATCAAGAGAAAGTGTACATTCTTATTCCAAGCAACTTGCATTGCGTTTGATGGTAGATATTTCATCTGAACTGAACCCATGATCTTGGTGTTCATCAGGCTACAGTAACACTACAGAAATAACACTTCAGAAACAACTTTTCCTCATTTTGTTCTGTGTCATGAATTATTGCATTTCATAATTCAATTATGCAGTCATTTTTGCTGAAATGCCTGTAAGTTTCTGGAACTTGGTCTCATGAAAATGCGTATAATAACATGCCAAATAAAAATGAAAACTCGTATTGATAGGTAAAAATTGACTTTCTTTTGTTGATATGACACACACGTGCAGTTTTTGTGTACATATGATACACATCTAGCAATTTTCAGTCCATTTTTGCGCCCCCATACCCTAGTTTTGATTTTTATTTGGCATACTATTCATAGGTGTGTGTGATGGCAGGTGGCCGTGGTGGACAGCGTGACAGAATGACCCGCTGTTGGGTCACGATGTGATTACAGTAATTATGCTGACCTGTGGAATACTCACTGTGTAATGTGCTGTAGTTTGCTCTGTTGCATGGCACTGAACTTGTTATCTTTTGCATTCTGTTAAAAATTCCTCATGGCAAAAGAATATTTAGTAACACTTTATTATTAGTTGTATTATTATTAGCATGCATAGTACTGGAATATTAGCCGTTTATTAGTGTTAATTAAGCACATATTAATATCTTATTCTACATCCCTAATCCTACCCAATACCTAAACTTAACAACTGCCTCACTAACTGTTAATTAAGATTTATTGAGGGAAGAGTCATAGTTAATAGTAAGCAAGTGTTAGGCCTACCTATTCTAAATATTATTTTTTTTTCCTATTATGGCATATTGGCAGATTTTAGATTGATTAAATATTTAGACCTGAATGGAAACAGAAAGAACGGTTGACTGTAATGAATGTATATCAGCATGAAAGCTTGTAGTGTGATTTTATCATGCCCCATGTCTTAATCTGACATGATGAGCACTTTTTAAATGGACTGCTTCATCTTTATTGGCAGGACAGTACGGTTTTCTGCTAGGTTATATTTAATATTACCAAGAGAGTCATTCAGCTGTTCTTTTGTGCCTTGTAGCCAAATGTAATCAAAGCAGAAATCATTTAAATGGCAAACGATTAATATGCAGCACACTAATCACTAAGCACATAATATGTAAATACCAGCTGAGAGTTCCTTCACACTTTACTGTATTTGAGTGATCAGGCTGATTTCGCTCATTTGTTGGCAGTGTTCTTTGAGATGTACTTGGATATATTAGGATTAGACATAACGTTATGAAGCAAGAGTCAGAATTACAGTTCGTCAAAAGTACACTAGACTGATCTGACTTAGAAGCAGAAGTGGAAGTATGCCTGGGAATCACTCGAGGTCTGAAGTAGAGAAGCTCCGTCCCACTTCTCAAATTACACTGGCACATTATTGGGACTGATTATTGAGTAATAAAGATTTCATTTCATGTTGTTTCTTACAAAACATTGTTATGAGCTCAAAACATTTTTACCATATAGTGAATGATTTGTAAAAAAAAACAAAAAACATTTTGACATCATTTAGTAAACGTGCTTGGAAGCGCACCCGGTGCAGCCTTGCGCATCCCTGCTGCGAGTCACATGACACAAGTCATGATAAAAAGAGACTGACACAGTTGCTTCAGTAAACCTTTTATCCCACATTTGCTTCTGTTAACATGGCACTGTAAAAAAAAAATCTGAAAACAAAACGGTAGCTATGGTTGCTAAAAATTCATCCACATAAAATACGGTAACAACATTTTTTGTTTTACCATTTAAGTTAAATTTGCAGTTAAATGCTGTAACTGATTAAAGCGCTGAACTCTGTTCTGTATCTTTGAAATACACTGATAAACACTAAATACAGGTGATGATGAGAAAGCCAGTCACAAACAGCTTTTAACTACGAACGTATATAGAAGGAGTCATTCACACAAACACCATCACGATGAGACTCATTAAACATGAATTAAACAGCTTTACATGTAACTTACAACCCTAATAGGCAAACGCTGTATCGGCTCACAGTACAGTGAGCTCTGAGTGCTTGTTGCTGATTTTGGGATGTCTTGAGGTTGCTGAGCAGGAAAGAGCCATACTATGAAAAACAAGCAAAGATTTTCCAGAGCTCTTGAGTGGATGTATGAAATCCCAAAGACAAACAGAAATGATCAGCCTTTTCCCACAGTGTTTGCTCATGATCTCTGTGACCCAGCATCCACACACGCTGCATCTCAGGAACATACTTCACTATCTGAAGTACACTAAGTAGATTGCCTTGGCCAGTACTGACCCTGCGTCTTAAACACAAGATTTTTACAGCTTTTGTCTTGTGTGTGACCGATATATAGAGTCATGGAGCACTCGATTTTTAATGATAACTTATATAAACCTTTAATAGACAGAACATTCGTGAGCGTTGATCAGTGCTTTATGCTTCATGGCACCGTCTGTTCGCATTATTTCACAGATTTTTTAGAAAAACCATGTTTAACTGTAGAATTTGTGATGAAAAACTACATTACCCACGATGCATTACCCAGCAAATCACACCATACATAATCAGTTCAGTCTCCCTGTTATATATTTTGCAAAAAATTCCATCACTATTTGAAAGTTTTTGATGATTTTATTGTAGTTGTTAAAAGTACACGGGATCGCACCTTTGTCACTAACGCTTCTGATTTGTGTTTGTCTGATCGTTTCATTCAATGAGGTTTCAGTTGTGAGGTATGAGTATTATGCCTGCACAGAATTACATTATACTGTCTTTGAGTTCTTAAAGAAGGACTGGTCATGTAGATGTAGATCTATGAAGCGTCCGTCAGTAATCGAGTGTTTGTCAGTTCATTTGATGGTGCAGGAGGGAGTGAGTGAAAAACCTGTACACAATAAATGGCTATTCAGTCTAAATGATGTTTAATGATATATGGCCAATAATCACTGGCGTTACTCGTAACTGCACAGTGTTTGAAAGCAGATGGTATATTCAGGCCCACACACAGCTGTGTCTGTGTTTAATCACAGACGAAAGATTACGCCTCTCTTCTTGCTTTACCTGTGTACTTCAGTTGTATCTTACCATAATCATGTCCTAATCTTGGCGTGTGGTTACTAAAACTAGGTGCGAGTGTGTTTACATGCCTCATCTCACACTGAATTACCACACGACATGAGAGCTCTGGGTTGTGTTGAGGTCAGCCTAAAATAATGACCCCGGCCGTGAATCCTGTGTCTCTGTTATTGTAAGTAACTGATTTTGTGAAATCTACAGTACGATGTAAATATCATGTCTGCGTGTGAGACTGTGATCACGTCCTGTCCACATCATGACCTCATCGTCCTCTTCCTGCCCAGCCACAGAAAGTGACTTTTGCCCCAGTGTAAAACATCTATGGGATGTTAGTTCGTCAGTGTTCTGTAAGACAGACATGAGCTCTGAAGCACTGGAAAATGAGCACGTTTGGCACAGACACACAAAGATGCGACTCAACAGAGCGAGATACCAGAAGATCAGAATCTCACACTGATCCGGAATTACCTAACGCTGTGGTCCTCTAACCTCTCTCATGCTAATCAATCCAATTCAAACAAAAAACATCTCGATCTAGCATCAGGGACTCTAACGTACTCTAGATAAGTCTTCATAGTTATTTAGCTTTTATTAAATAAGCAAACTCATTTTGAACAGAGTTCAATACGGCAGTAATCTCAGTGTTGTCAATGCTAATGGCTTTAGGCTTACTTCATTCTTGAAATGGCTCGGTTGTTTGGTGAGAAATGAATGACCTCTAATTAAAAACTCCCAAACAATATCAGCTAGGGAGATATTGCAATTATACGTATTGATTTGTTTCTTAGAAAGATTTCCCTTCTGTCTGTTCACCGGCTCCATCAGGAGCTGAACGAGCGGCGCTCGCTTTCAAAAGGCCATCAGCTCCCTCGCATTGATTCAGTTATTCAGACGCAACTATTTCTGCATGCTTTGGTGGGAACTCATGGATTTTCTATAGTCAGAGCCTGACATGTTTGCACTGTGGCCTATTAGCATTCACGGCGCTACAGACATAGAGATACAGTCAACAATGATCTTTAGTGGAGGCTGACATATTGTGCATGGTCACGCACACACAACCAAAATTATTCGTATAATTGTTATAAACAAGCAGGGCTGGACCCAGGTTTTTGTAAATACAGAGGTCCCAAAATGGAGATCGTTAGGGGGGTTGGGGCATAGTCACACACAAAAATGAAAATGTAATTTTAAGATGTTTATAAGTTGGATAATAATATAGGTTTAAAACCAGGTCAGTGGGCAGTAGTAGTCTTTCAACATAACATTCTCCATCTGGCCAATCAATGAATGATCCACTCTATAAACTGGAAACCGTGAAGATATATTTTAATAGTCATTGCGATTGAAGCGAGTCATTCAAACGGTTGATTCATTCAGGCACAAAACTGTGCTGTGACTGTGTTTGGAATGACTTTTTCTTTTATAGTATTGCTAAACCACTTGAGCCTGTGCATTACAGTGATTTTACCATGGTAAAGCTTATCGAGGTATTACTTTTTTACATTCAACAAAATGAAATTAAACGTCGTCTATCAGCATTTCTCTAAAAGATCCTTTAACTGAACCACTTCCGCCTTATAATTTAATTCTCTGTTACAGTATAGAACTCAAGATAACCTATGCACTTATTTAATTAAAGTCCTCTGCACGCATGATTGCAGTCATACTTATTTTTCTAAATGAAAGAGTCTATTCTTAGTCTGTCAAAATGCAGTGAATGACAGTCTTTTCACACAGGTGTGCTTCTCAACAATGAGAACGAATAGAAAGGTTTCTTCCACGCCCAGCAGAGGAGATTAATCCAGTCGGACAAAGAGCACATCGCTGTGCCTCACCTGCCTTTCCTTCTTCAGACTAACACACACAATTTCATCCAACAGTTATTTTAGTCAAAAACGCTGAATAAAGAGCACAGGTCTGCAAATTAGCACCAGAAGCATTCTACCTAGAACAAAACTTGCCTGGTGTATTCCCTGAGGAAACAAGAGCAAATATCTAACATTTTGTTGCTTATTTAGTAATGCATCTTGATGTAAATATTTTTAGATATTCTGATTTGAAAGGAGACCAAAATACTGAGCAAGATGCAAGATGTGTGAGCATCATGGGGGGGTCATTTATTGCATTCAAAAACCTACTACGCTGCCTACCTAGTCAGCATTTAACCAATCAAACAAACCACAATGTGCTGCTTTTTTTTTTTTTTGCACTTTTTAGCGAGATACAAAATATGTACCAATATGTACATATTAGTACGCATCAGCGCACTACAGGCGCACATAAATATCTGTCCGAACCTGGTCGGGTATCTATCCTCTAGTACATATCACTGCAGTTTCCAATAGAAATGAACACTAGAGGCAGTAAAACTCTGACACCTTTTATTCCTTTTCACACAAATTTACAGCGTTTCTATTAATAATTACTTGGAGAATATCATGTTATGATTCCAAAACAATATTTATATGTTCGGTAGCTCAGGGAGTACGGAGATGTACTTGAGAGACGAGGAGCTCTGATTTGATTTCTGTGTAACTGCTCTTCACCAATCTGCGTAAAAGGAAGTTTCAGTTCTCGACCGCCGCGATATATATACCTATAGCAATGGAATAAAAATGTACCGGAGTTTACACATTGAACCTGTGTTTTAGCTCTGTTCAGTGGACATTTCCTTTGAATCTGCAACAAAATGTGCAATAAGGTACATAAAAACGGTGTTGCACAAAAAGTGCAGAGAGGTACATATTTTGTATGGGACCAG
Organism: Enteromius afrohamiltoni; assembly: GCA_034779775.1. Lineage (NCBI taxonomy): Eukaryota > Metazoa > Chordata > Actinopteri > Cypriniformes > Cyprinidae > Enteromius > Enteromius afrohamiltoni. The sequence continues at coordinate 878,927 of JAUYWG010000045.1, forward strand.
GTTGGTTTATCACCACACTGCACTCCATCAGTCTTTGGAGAGGTGGCTCTTTCTGTCCGCCGGCCGGACACCGTCTCTTGTGATGTAGAGGAGTGTTTTTGGAGCACCTCGCCGCAGTCAGCAGCCTCTCTCATGGGGAGCGTTTGATTCTGGCTAATTAAATGAGCATCTGAGGGCCAATATTGATGTAGCAGGTGGTTGGACTCTGTTATAATGACTCGTTCCTGAGACAGCTGCAGCACTCCTGCACCTAATGAATAGTCAAAGTTAGCCAGGAGTTTGTTTGAACAGAAATGTCCAGATGTCGTCGAGCAGCAAGCCAAAGCAGCTGCCAGTACTCTCTGTCCAGAGCATCAGCGGCCTGAGCTATTGGAGAAGACTCTTCTGAACCAGAGTCGAGCCGAGCATGTTTTCTTCACCGGGCAGCCTTTTTCCCAATGCTAATGCCTTCAGAGGCCTGCTGAGACTTAAGATCAAGAGCTGAGAGGAGTCTGTTCAAGGTGTGGGCTTATGGGTAAGGGCGCTCAGAAGGGGGCAGTGTGAATCTACAGGCGTATCAGGAGATCAACTGATGGGTCAAAGGTCTGTCCTGAGAGGGTCACACTCAACAGGGAAAAAGAAACAATGGAGAACTCTTAAATCAGGGTTACGCAATCTGGCCAATGAAAGTGTGTCTGTTTACATTTAGTCCAAACAGGCCGCCCTGTTGGCAGAAGCTGTTTACACTAACTCTGCCCACCAACAGCTTCAGTAGTGTCAGTGGTAAAGCGCATGGGGTTGTCTTTTTGACACGATCAATCTGGGTTCTGATTCCGGGTCAACATGTCAAAAGATTCAGAGTCAAATTACAGGAGGTTAAAAATGGCTTCAGAGATCGGTAGGTTTGTTAGTAAAATATGTTGACTTTAGCAATCGTTGTTGCATTAGCCTATGCTCCAGTGCTGACCATTCAACAGCTGTGGTCAAACCAAGAGTGGGTCAATTTAGCAAATATATGATACTTTTTTCAGCAACTCAAGATATATAGAAGGTATCCTAGTATTATTTTACATTCTGGTTCCTAAATAAACTTCTTTTGAAATCTTGGTTTTTAACGCCCTGTACGGTTTAATCTTCGAGATATGGAGATCTCAATGCAGCTTCATGTCCAAATTTAGTATCCTATCCATTTTCAGTGATTCAAATGTTTTGGGTTTGTCTAGTCGTTCACTGTTGATGATGGTAAAATAAAGTGCTGCTGGTATTTCCAATGCAGTTGTGCTGATAGAAGGGAAGAAAATCTCCATTTTCAACATTATTTGTTTTTCAAACATTCCTGTTTATAAGAAAAAGCTATATTTTTGCAAACTGACCCACATTTGGTTTTCGACCACCGGAAATATGTAAGTTTGAATGATGCCTGTAGCCATATTAAAATAAAATAAAATAAAAAATCTCTGAAAGCAAACCTTATAGGGCATCAAGTAAAAATGAAGGCCCAATATCTCAAAGGGAATCAAGATATCTTTAATATTTCTTGTCTATACTAATGCTCCAAGTTGTCAGCTGTAAACAGCGTGGTAGTAATGAGCTGGTGATAAATTACTTGATGGAAGAGTTCTTTACAGTGCTGATAGAGGTGTTTGTTGAGCACTGGTGTGCTGTGCTGTATCTGTGGGAATGTCAGGACACATTAGCAGTGATGTTTGTTTGACTGTCTGAGCTGCCGAGCAGATGCAGCTGACTGCATTATATCACTGTCTCACACGCTTCTGCCTTCATATCATTTATTCAGTGGTGCGTGAATAAACACCTCGCTTTGCCAAGGTCAGTGTCGTCTGTTCACTTCAGTCATAATGAGCTGTTAAACAACACACTCATTAAATCCAGTTTAGTACTTGGTTTTTAGTCGGAAATACTGCAATAATGTCTGTTCTTGTGACGGTTTAATAATGCACATACTGTATTCTTTCACACTCGGTTCATTTCAGATTTGCATGAGCGATTATGCATGGTGATTTAATCAGCAAACACAACACAACAGAGGTTTCTAGACATCAGAGCTGAACAGAGAAACACTGAGCCAGTGACAAACACCTGCCTGAGTCCAGTTCACTCTCAAGCTCATAGAAAGATATTTGTAGTGTTTAACTGTCTTTTGAAGATCAGGCTCAGTTCAGCTGCATCCCTGTTTGCATTTTCATTCATCCTAAATATGTGAGATTAGGATTAGTGTGTCACGATCATACTACGCTGACAATAATAAGCCCTGGGTCCCTGGCTGCTTCACGGTCAGGATTTTCTGAGATCAAATATTATATACGTGCTTTGTGTATGAGCAAAACTGCATGTTTACTAATGAGTTATCAGAGGAGTAAAATGAAGGGCTTTAAAGCCTGGAAGTGAACCTTCTTGAAGAATCTGACGAACAAAAATGGCATTGTTAAAGCTAAAGCTTCAGATAAGAAGTAATGTTTTAAATGCTGATGTACGAGGACTACGCCGTGACCGTAAAGACTCTGACTGGAACACACTTCACTTCCAGTGTTTATGAAATGCATGTGATTGTGGGAAATGGAGTGTGGCTTTGCCTTTACTATAAAAGTAGCTGGAGCCAGCGAGTAAGGAATTTGGGCTTATAAAGACAGAAGTTTGGCCATGAGGAGGTTTCCTGGACAGCACATGCAGCTTACTAATAATATCTGTGGTGGGAGGGCATGCTATTTAAAGCTGGCCTGGCCTGTGGGAGATGTCCAGCTTCAGCCCAAAGGGCATGGGAAGCCCAGTCCTACAGCTGCCTTCACATGTCTTCTCCTTCAAGACCTCAGGACCTCACCGTAGGATGCTTTGTTTGATGCCTCCAGGCCCAAGAAGAGCATGTCATGAGGTTAAATAACTCTCTTCAGGAAGATTCTTGAGGACCTTGTACTGGGGAATCCCACAAAGAAACATTAGACCAAAAAATCTAAAGTGAAAAATATGAAATTATACTTAAATTGAGTATTATTGTTATGGTAGCACTTTAGAATAGAGAACACTTATTCACTATTAACTACAGCTTTCCCCTCAATAATTTACTTAACAGTTAGTGGGGTAGCTGTTTAGTTTAGGTATTGGGTAGGATTAGAAATGTAGAATAATGTCATGTAGAATAAGACATTAATACGTGCTTAATTTATACTAATGAATGGCTAATATTCTAGGAATATGCACGCTAATAAAATCAAGTGTTGCCTTCTATGATGACCTGTTAACAACCAAAAAAGGTTTTAAGTGAAATTAGTTTTCAAGTAAATTCTGCACCATTTTTTTTCAGTCTGTATTTTTAATATTTTCCTTAGAATAAAAAAAAAAAAAGTTGTTTATATATATATATATATAAAAGGAACCTTATATATGCATATAAGGTTCTTGTATTACATTAATGAGATGAGAATATTTTGGGGGACTAACTTCTCACTGAATCTTGTGTTTTCTTCTGAATGTCATGGGAATAAGGTCCAAAAAAGGTTAAAGTGTTAGTACTTGTGAGTTAATACTTTTGTGGTCCATCAATTAAAACAAAATAGCAAGAAAGAACAAATACAAGTGGCATTAGGACATTATTTTAAGTAAAAGTACAATAATCGTTCAATTTGTTGAGTCATGACCCATCCGGTTCTCAGTGAGCTTTCCTCCTCCAGCACTCGCTAACCTGGGAAGAAAGTGTGTCACAAACAGCTCAGCGGGTCCTTCAGTGAGAACATGTGGTTACACAGAAGGAATGTGCGTTTTTTTGTCCTGATAAACACCGAAACAGCTGAGTGTTTGTTTGTGCCAATTACCCCTGGACTCAAGAAGGCGTCACGAATCCCTGGGATCCTTCTAAACACTCTGGACCTTTCCATGCGATAGAGGACATCCTTCAGCGAGCGGGATTAGTTCTGAATAACCTTTTGCTCAATAGTTATGGCGTAATGACTTTTGAGGCACAGATTATGCAGGATTTGCGGGGATAATGCGGAGAGCTGTGTTTGCTAATGCGGACCCAGAGGCTGTGAGACACACTCTCCTGAGAGAAACACCATCACCTGGCCACAGACGGACAGATCCACGCACAGCTGTCGCTCCAGCTTGACCTCACGACCCGACGTCTGCTAGGGCCTTCCCAATGACAAACCCTTTGGCCGCATGGAAAAGTGCAAACTCTATTTTTAGTGCTGCAGCCACAGGATGTTCGTGGCTCTCGGATGCTCCAGAGTAAGTGCTTTTCTCACTTTCCTTTCTATCTGAAAACAAGTTTCGGTTGATGAGAAGTTCTTTTTGTCGGTGAATGTGTGTGTTTGGGGATCAGTGCGTTAGTCTCGTTGAGGAGATACTGTGAGTTTGGTGCTCTTTTGTAACGTCGAGTTGTAATAACCCTGAGAAGCTGGGCTTTTATTCATCAGTTTTGACTGAAATGAAACGCGTGAAACTATACCGTTAGCAATCTCTGATCATTAGATATCGAAAGAATTTGATGGGGTTTCTTTTATTTATTTATTTTTTTTTGAGAAGACTAATCCAGAGTATTTTAAGCACAGTTGAGAAACTATTGAGATCTCTTTGAAAGTGAGGTTACTACGATCTTTGTCTGAGGTGAAGTAGTGGCTCTGTTTAGTCGTAGTTGCTGCCTCGTCGAAGTATATGAAAAGTAATGGATCACATATCTGCATTTGCTGCTGCGGTATTATTTACCTCTGTGCTCATTGATCCAGATATGTAGCGGCTGCTGATTTAAGCAGCTCTGTTTCTTGCTGGCGTATGAAGAATCTTTCTAGAACTGTTTAGGATTGCATAAGACAGGCAGATTGGCCGGTTCAGTTTCATAATGCCATTAAAATGAAAGCTTTGTGAGGTATGTGCCGTTTGCAGCTTTGTGGTTTGTGTGCCTGTCTCTGTGAAATGACCCACTTTGTGATGTTAGTTAGATGTGTAATCCAGCACTAATACACCGTGTGTATCTGTAAATATTAGTCTGGTCATCCTCCGGGGGAACTAGCGCACCTTCTGATCCTAAACGCTCAGTTCCACAGATGTTGCTCTGGTAAATCAAGAGTAGTTTATTGCCTTTACTCTTTGCCAAGGAAAAATGAAAGGAAAGTCTAACTCCTGAAAACATGAAGCTGAGAACATCTTACTGAGCCTAATCCGTGCAGGTGCTGAGGGATCCCCAATAGTTTTATAACCAAGAACCAGAAAAAAAGACTGACTGAGATCTACTAGATCGAGTATAGAGAGTGTATTTATTGTGATAATGCCAGGAACCCATTGCTTTGAACAGCCGCACTGTAGTTACATTATTACACTATTATACTGAATATGGGAGATATTTTTAAGCACTTAACACGGAGATAAGAGGGAGCTGTGTCTCATTTTAACGTGTGCTCCCTCCAAAGATCACATTTGGTGGTGATTATTATAAGGCAAGTAAACATTACAAAATTGGTTGTTTTGAGAAACATTTTACAGCTGGTAGAGATGTTAAAGTGAACATTTATCATTGTCCCACCTTAAATGTTTCTGAGCACACACAGGCATAGCACACATACACACAGCATGTGAGTGGGGAATTTGCTCACTACTCAGTACAAATACACACAAAGTCATGTCAGAATGCTCATTTTGGCATGTGTGTTCATAAACACAGTCACAGAACTGTGTGCTCATCAGTATAATCAGTACAGTAGAGTAAATGATGGGGAGATGGCTAGAGGTCGACCGATTAATCGGTTAGTCGAACGCTGGAACTATTGGTTATCTACAAAAATCCATAATGATATTTTTCTGGGTTGCATCTATTGCTGCAGTACGAGAGTGGCCTCTAGAGGTGGGGTCAATGAAGACTTGTGCCGTTTGTTTAGACACATGACACAGATTTAAAACTGTGTGTACAGTATGCTACAGTGCATGCTTCCATTTTTTTCTAAATGTGCTAAGTCTGCCCGTTAAGGTGTGATGGTGCTAACATTGGTTTTACCTCTGTTTGTTCGCACAGAAAAACTATAAAAGAGTAGCACAATGGAAATGAACATGTATTGTGTGTGTATTGGGAAATTTAAAAAATGAGTATGTGTTAGACCTAAATACGTCTTTATATGTCATTTTGAAATGACTTTTTTGTCAGAATACCTGTTTTAATCAGTTTGTTCAGCCATAATTTTGCAAGGTTACAAGAATCCTTTTTCTCTGCAATGAAAACTAAAATAATTTTCTCCTTCAAGTCAGATATTGGAGGTTATGGAGAGTACCACAATGCACATAAACAAGGCTCAGCACATGTGTGTTCTAAGTCAGCAGCATTATTGATTATGCACTGTGGTACTCAGGTACTCAGAGGTATTCTTGCAGCTTCGTAAAATTGCTATAGAAGCACGGATGTCACATGGACTGTTTTACCGATGTCCGACCGATGCTAAGCAGACTACTCGCCTGTTCTCCTGCTATTAGATCCACTGAGTATCTCCAGTGTATAGCCACAGGGTGTACCCTCTGCAATTACCTCTTGTGTCTTCCTATGTGTGTACTTAGATGAAGATGAAGTGTGTGCTCATGATTATGCTCTCTAGTTTAGAACTCTTGCTCCTGCCCGCAGTTGGAACAAGTGTTCCCTACCTCCATCTGTGTGGCCAGTTGTATGAAGTTACAGTAAGTATAGAGGACCAACCGGGGCAGCAATCCTCCATGTTTCATCGCCTACCAGAGTTCACCAGCACTGCAGAACCAGAGCCAATGCTAGTTGCTAATACATGGTTAACATACCCTGAGCAGCAGAGCCTACCAGTGAACTTCACCTCCATCAAAACCCCAGAGGAACAACAGCCTGTTGATATCCCAGCTTGCTATGCATCCTTCAGTGATGCAGTGTGACCTAAAAAATGTTATAGTTACCACCACAACAGCCATGGGAATTGCTCCTTCGGTCTGTTTCTGTGTGAGCCAGTGTCCTATGGGAAAATCTGCTACTATTCCCAAGCAGGAGTACATTATGGAAGCTTTGGAACAGGGATACATCCATTCTTTGACTTTCTCTGCTGCTACAGTCTTCTTTGTGGCAAAGATGGACAGAGTCCTTTGGCCTTGTCTTGATTACCGTGCCCTCAACAAAATCACAATCAAGTATCGATTCCTGCTTCCCCTCATCCCAGCAGCCCTTAATCATCTCTGAAGACCTGTGTTGGATCTCAGCAGGCCCTACAACCTCTATGAGTACTTGCTCATGCCCTATTAGACTGTCAGTGCCCACTTTGTATTCCAGGATTTCATGGATGAGGTGCTCTAGATGTTCCTTCACCAGTTTGTACTATTCTACATTGATGATATCCTCTTGTACTTCCAGAGCATGGCCAAACATTGTTAACATGTTGCAGAAGTCCTAATAATATTTAATCTGTTTATTAAAGCTCCAGTTCCTTGGTTACAACATGGTATCCAGATGGACGAGGGGAAGGTGGAAGCTGTCTAGAACTGGCCCACACTTGGAGGATGCTTAACAGCCATTTTATTTAATGACCACAAGAACAATACATGCAAGAAGCCAAGGGATTAAATCCTTGCCAACACAAGATGGGCTTTATATTTAACTCGCTTCAATTTCTCCATTTCTTATTGTCCAGGTACCAAGTATGTCAAGGCAGACACCCTCTCCCATCTTCATGAAGCTACTAAGGAGCCTTAACCCGTCTTGACTTGCACCCTGTTCGTTAATCCCATCCAGTGGTCTCAAGACCAACACACCTCCTCCATGTCTCTGAAGCCATTCCAGCCATTCATAAAAGTGTTTACTTATCTGCTATAACCTGTATTGCTTGACCTGCGAATAAAACTCCTGTTTGCTTCATCGGTCTGGTTCAGCGTTCGTATGCCATAACAAATTTACTGTACAGTATATTCTAAACTCCCAGTGAATGTGAAAAATGTACCAATTTTTGTCCATGCAGTGCATTACTCACAGATCAACGTATAAACAGTGGTGTGCATTTCAGTTGTGTGGACACTGAACCGCAGTACTCTATTTAACCACACACTTCTGAGAGTCGTGAGTGATTGTCAGCTGTAATACGAGCAGTGGGCAGAGAAACATCTTTCACCATGGCGGTGATCAAGCCAATATGAGAGGTTAGCATAGGTTTGGTCAATATTTCCTCTCTATTGTGTGAAGGTGAATGGCTTTGTTATGAAATGACTAACCTTCCTGATGAGATCCGAGCATCTGCGGTCTCAGCGGTTACTCCTGTGTCAGAGGTCAACATCTGATCTTACCGAGGGCAGCACTGATTTTACAGCAGCCTGCTGTACTGGCACAGTTTGGCAAATATAAAACATCTTTGTTAAAGGATACACAAAGCCTGTACTTGTGCAGGGCCTGAAATGAACGTTTTTTATTTGGTAGCACTGCTGCTCCCAACTTCAAAAAGTTAGGAGCACCAGCAAAAAAAATGTAGGAGCACCCACCAAAAATGAATGAGCAACACAACTACAAATTGTATATTAATAGATTTATTTCATTTGAAAACAAATTTAGTAAAGGCAAGCTCTTCTTATGCGATAGTGTATGAATTCCAACAATAAAGTGTGTTTGGATTGAATAATTGAATTGAAAAGCTAATGTTAAGCTAACAAATGCCTCAAGTTTTATTCAGTTCTTTGAAGTTTGGGCAAAAACTTTTTTTATATGGTGAGTGTGAAACACATCAGAAAACGGTGCGCCTTCTTTTCGGCTGGTGAATCAACATTCACCACGTGATCACTGTAGTTAGCGCCGTCACCTGACTGAGTGATTGACAGCTATGATTAACCAATCTAAAATCTCAACGGCAGAACGGTCCTCGGATCAGCAATCAGCGCACAGAACACACACATACTGGTCGCACGGCAACAATTACATGCACTCGCACCAATGCTCCCAAATTTATTTTGAGGTCTCATAGATGAAATTTCGGGAGCATATGTGACCAAAATGGTTGCAATTTCAAGCCCTGTTGTGTAATGTTATGCGTCTCAGAGTGAACTATGACATTTGCTTTAATATATCCCAAAGGTAACACTACAGACACGTGGTTATTTAGAGATTTGGCCCTCTAGTGGTTGAGGTGGAAAACTGATGTGATGTGAGGTTATGCTTCTGATGTAAAGGCAACTAGATGTAAATAATGTCTTTTGAGCATGTAACCGAATTATGGGATTTCTGTTTTAACAAAGGATCATTTCTCTGATGGTTACCTTTTCGAATTGTGTTGATCGCACTTGTGGCCTCAAGCTACTACCAGAACTAACGCATGGCTCGCACGCTGTCACTTTCTTTTCTTCGTTAACAGACATTTTCTAATCATGCAAATATGAATGTCAAAAAAAGTTGTTTTCAATTAAATCCAATCCAGCAGCTCTACTATAAGCTGACTCACTCGGGCCCCTTGTAATCACGTTTGGGGTTTGATGCCTTCCCCTGGACAGAAACTGCGATTGTGCCCAACAAGTAGTGAGTAGTTGCCGCTGTAAATGGAACTGCAGCCAGTGTCAGCGTTAGAGGACTCATGGAGATCACGTGACCTGTGTGCTGGTTGGTGGCTCTGGGCTGTGTTAACATGCCTCCAGCACACATTCACTTAATGCCAACACAAGCATGGCAGCCGGAAGCTAGTCACACTTCCCAGCGCTAGACACCAACACAAAATGTTTTGACAATATTGGAGCATTTCTTTCTCCTGAAAATAGTCATTTCAAATATAACTGTGCTAAATGTGTTATAAGTGGGTGATTCTTCAGATGCAGGCACTTTTAGTTCTGTGCATGTTTAGATATTAAACTCACTTGAACACACTTTTAGTTTGTCCCGCAGTCTGTATACTGTGCAAGCATTACAGCACAATTGTGTTCTTCAGCAAATGATGAACTCATAGGTCATGAATATACAAATATGGCATCAGCATTGCACAGAATTGCCTTTTCACTGGTGCAAAACAGAAGATAATACTCTCTTGTTCTTAAAAGCTGAAGAAACATCCATGTTTCATACGTGATCATATTTATGCCATTCGTCTTAAATAGGTGACCAGTTTGAGATGTGTCTGATCAGATTACGATGCATTTCATCCTAAAGATGTTGGTATAGCATGCATTCAGGCGCCAGGAGGTGGATGCATAGTCTACAGTGTAGAGAATAATGGAAAATCACAGCTAGCGCTTTCTGACATTCAGAGCAATGGAAAATACTGGCCAGTGGAAAGAGACTCTGAGAATAAATAACTTGATAATGTTAATGGCAGACTCGCTCAGAAAGCCTCTAAAGTGCCATGCTAGATGCTATCGACACACAGCTAGCAGACAGGACATGGACACAGGGGCACAATGCACAACTGGACAGAGGAGGGCTACTTCCTAAAAATAGAACATAACTAGTGCTCTCTCGGGGTTACTCAGTTCAATTAGGCTGTTTAATTAATTGCCTGTTATAATAATTAGTGAAGTGGTGCTCCTGGGAGACTGAGAGACACATCCTGCAATATCATTTTGTGGCCCTTTGGGGACGACTCTAATCATTATGATGAATACTCCATTTGTTTGACGTGTTGGGTCGTGTAAGGGCTTTTTTGTTCAGTTTTAATGTGCAGCGCTAGAGTTCAGCAAAACCCCAGTCTGAACACAAAGATATGCAGGAATGCTATTTCTCTCCTGGTTCAGATCAGACCACTTTTTTTTTTTTTTTTACTGGAGCATTCTGGTTTTTCTATCTTTAGTCTTCTCCAGATGTTTGCTGATGGACTGGAGTGCTGATTATTCTGATGTTTTTATCAGACTCTCATTCTGACGGCACCCATTCACTGCAGAGCATCCACTGCTTAACAAGTTTTTAATGTGGTAATTTAAACAAATATACATATTATTACATTTTATCAAGTAGAATTCATTGAAATGGGTTTACAAACTTTGACATTCTCAACCAGATAGAATTGATTGCTCACAGATACTGTGAACACTATGCCATTTTCTCTTCCTCGTACCTGTAAAGTTTTCGTACCGTTGTGTCTTTTGAGAATTGCATGGATTGAGTGTGCACTGCATTAGAAACTTGCACCAGCCATTTATTTCAATTAAAAAGCATGCACCCTGACGTCTCAAATGTAGTGGGCATGAAACAAGCATAATTACATTTATTTGGCTTCTAAACACCCAGAGGGAGCCATTAAGTCCAGAAGACTGGATGCTCCGGTAGGTAGTAATAACTCTAAGAGGCGTTTGTGCTGAGAAGCGCCCTTAATTTTCCGATGACATTGCGGTTCTTAGAGTACTGCGTCTCTTGTTGAACACTCTGGCCCTCGCATTACAGACACTGTACAGCTTCCTCAAGGGGCCCCATGACCTGAAGGGGCCCTCAGGCACTCATTGTGAAATTACGTTTTCTAGTAAACTGTTTTTGTGTGCATGTCCTGATTTATAGCTGAAGACCTCTTAAGTGCTAGAGACATTGAACCAATAATTTGCTCATGTTGACTCGGCACAGGCTGCAAGTGGAGCTGGGCTGGATCTTAATGTGAATTATGTTTACTAGTCATGTGAGTTTGTGCTTTAATTTGCATTTGGCTCCTGGTTATAATGGGCGTCAGAATGCACAAACACCAGTCAATCATCTTGAGTAATCTTCTGTAATGTGGATGGGTGTGTCTTAGCCTGGGCCCGCCCATACTTCCTGTGACGCCACATTCTATTTCGTGAGCACAGTTAGTCTGGCAAAGCTGCCGTTTTACAGCATTTCCGTTCCCAAAAAATTGGGAACCAATGAGAAACGAGGTGGCTGTTATCAAAAGTTCTGATTTTATAAACCGATATCGAAAGTGTGATTGACACACTCAAGGTGTTTCTGATTAGCTACAAAGGTGCAGTCAGTGAATTGGTTCTGAAATATAAAGCGTGGGTACATTTCATGTACAGGTGATTTGAGAAAGGTCAGTTTGATTAAGCGGGTTTGCTACGAGGTCACATGCATGCCACAAGTGCTAGATAGTGTAAGTGGCTCCTGTGTGTTGAAATGCTCTTATTTGTATTATGTATTAAATAGAGTGTCATGTAACATGTGTGTATGTGTGTGTGTGTGTGTGTGGATTAAGAGCTTATGTGGAGGTGTTGTAAGTAGGTCAGGAAAATTGTGCATTTCGACTGCTCTCCAAACAAGAGCTCACTGTATGAACTCCTCACATTCACATGTGGGGGAGGCTAATTTGCTCATTATTATACTATCAGATTGTTACAAACAATAAATCTATCAAGCAGAACAATAGCAAAATAAAATCCATTAGTATAATTAGTGTAAGTTGTGCCAGCGGCTCTGGATCGCAGTCTGCCATCAGAGATCCACACACACATGCAGCGTTTGCTTCTGCACACAGATTCACATTAAAGACCACAGGACGGATTCAACGCAGATTCAAACCGTAGTCGTTTCCGACAGTTGAAATGGTCAGCACAAGCTGCTAAATAATGTGATTACTTAACAAATCCTCCTCTGAAGAAAAACAGTAGTTGTTTGCCTGCTTTTTATTGGTTGCTAGGACATTGGTATGCGCTTTGCCATGGTGTCAACGCACCTGATTGGACGAATGAATCATAGCTGCAGCACAGATTTCAATTCACAGGCTTTAATAAATTCACAGGAAAATCAACAGATTAAATCAGTAAAGCTAGTCTACATAAACATGCAACCAAGGAGCATTGGACATGCTCTGATATTTCTGCTTTTATCAGCTACTCTAAATAACATTTCAAATAAACCTTGGCTTCTTTATTTATCGTGATTGTGTGAAAAACGCACTATTTTTCAAATCACAGTCACGTGAGTTTGGAATGAATCATATCATTTTTCACATTTTCACTGAACTATGGGTAAAAGTAATAGCAAACGGCACTAATTAGCACACAGTTATCAACCAGATAAAGTCAAACTACTATACATAATGTGTCAGGATTTTTTTCTAAAGACAACTGACACATAAGTTGAAACACCGAAGACAATGGATTCCTAATTAAGATGGTCTAATTAGAGCGGGGATGCAACGCCGGATAAAAAATCTAATTCAAGCTAATTAAACTCGAACTTGCACAGCGCTGACGGCCGCCTTATGAGCTGATATGACGGCAGCTTGCTTACACGGGCACTTCTGAACGTGTGTGTAATGTGAGGAAGGTGCTGCGGTCTTCAGTCATTATCCACCCACACTCTCAGCCTCTTTCACATGCAGCCCGGCACCTTTGCTCAGTCTCTCTTTAATCACACGCTCCATTGTCGTTCGGGCCGCAGCACAGCGCTGCCAGACAGCCTGAACGGCGAACGCTTTAAAGGCTGCATGCCACGACTCTGTGAAGACCGAGATCTGCTCAGTCTGCCATTTCTAAGGGTACTTGAAAACAGTGTTCCACATAATGCAGCAGACATAAATATAGCCGGTTTTCTTATCAGCTGGGACACATAAAATGATTAGGAGTAGTCTTGGAGCTAATTTATTAATTTCATTTTGGTATTAAAACAATCTTATTCAGATGGTAATTATTTGTCCTTTGGATATGTGTGAAAAGATTTCCTTCAAAGAGGATCTGTCCTCACTGCGCTCAGGGTTAATGAGGCACAAGGCTGATAAAATCAGTAGATGCTGACCAGGTAATTGAAAGGTTTATGTCAGTGAAGTGTAACTATGATGACAGATGCTGTATGTAGTAATTCCTGAAGCTTCTGCACTTCTGAACAGTATACTTGCGCGTGTGATTACTGGCTTTATGTTGTGAGAGTCCCGGCAGGAATATTTTTTCTTGAGCCGTGCCATGAGCATCATTCACTGTGCCGGCCTGGACGGTTGCTTAGCAACTGGATTTAGTTTTTTCATGCTCAGAACCTTTTCACCAGTGGAATGTGTCAAACCCATGAGTATAAGTTGGATGAAAAGCCCGCTGAGGACATTAGCTGTGCATCTGGTACTGTACATGCTACATTAGCACACCGATCTTCGCAGTTTATTCATACACGCACTTGCTTTTGCAGACTTTGCAGGTTGGGGTTGAAGACGCATTTGACAGACACTTCCATCCAAAGGGACATACAATAAACCTGCATAGACCTAAGCTAGTAAAAAGTGTCGAGACTTTATTCAACCACTGAAACATTAACGCTTGCCCTGAGAATGAATCCCCATGGCTTGTGTCATGCTTTACCGCTGCAGGAAGGTCTTGCAGGATTTATTTGTTAGCTAGAGATGTCAGAAGTATTTTGACTGTAGTGTTTTAGAGCAGATTCAGCTCAGCTTAATGAAACTCTAACTACATGATTAGGTCCCGTCACCACTTTCTCTTTTTCTGATGATCTTCTTGCGTCTTTTCTCTGGTTTACTTGAGACGGTCCTATTGTGTGGCAAATAGATTTTTTAAAAGTTGATCGAGCTCCTAAAATCCGCTCGCATAAACATGTCAGAAGAATCAGCTCAAGTGCTGTTTGATTTAAGCAGGGTTTAGAATGGCAAAATGCAGGTCCCTTGTAATCAACTGATACTGAAAATCTACTATTGTGATATTTGACTGGCGTTTATTTGAGCAGAAGGCGTCTGCTGATAAGAACACATCCAGTAAGTCAATAGATGTTTCTGGTTATTAGCAGCGTGTCAGTGATAAAAATGCGTTTGATTCAGTCGTTTCAGAAGAGTTTGCTGAAATGATGTTTAAATGATGTCACGTGACAGTTGAAGATTCCTACCCTCTGTTTCTGTGCCATGTGTGACTCTAAATGAAACTGACATAGGGCAGCTTTAAATCCGTCAGGATTGTGATGAATGGTGGGTCACCTCTGCCTGGGATTGACCCTGTGACCCCTGACATACCAGGACCTTCAGCTGTTGCTACCACCGAATGCACAAGTGTGGAAGAAGAGAAGCCCACATCACTGGATTTATGTTAACACATTTATTGACGAGTGATTCTATGACCATGGGTGAAAGCGCTCGCCGTAGCAACTGACACATCATTGTTGAAAGACATTTATTTCACATGATTTCAATCGTCAATGCAACATCCAGTTTTGACCTTTAAAATCTTTTTGCAGCATTAATGAATTGTAGGAAACATTTAATCTAGCGAGTGAGCCTTCTCGCTGCCGTTAGCAATGTGTCATTTCACTGGATCAATGCGGCGCCTGAATGTTTCTTAATCCATAGAAAACAAAAGGATCAATGGTTTTTCCCAGCAGGCTGGCTCCCAGAATTCCTGTAGTGTGTGTAGCACAGCGAGAAACATGTTTGTGATATTAGACATTTCTGATGCTGCTGTATTGACAAATGCAGCGTTGTTTAGCCAGAGACTGCTGAAAGAGTCAAACGTGAAACCTTTCGAGTTCTCACTTTGCCAAATAACCCAGACGTGTTCAGATACTGTGTGTTTCGGTGTTCCTGACACCCGGCCGCCAGTAAACAGCTCCAATCCAGCGTCTGGCCAGTACGGGTGGGCTGAAGGCAGTGTCTCTATCAATCGTGGCATGCAGCAGTATTAAGCAGATTATTTTTAGCATATTGTTTACCGTCAAGATCTAAATCTACCCTAAGTCTGCCTCGCAGCAGATAGATTCCTGGCGTGTAGGCGTGCGGACATTTTATAGTTTTACCATGTGATTAAGAAGTTCCTGTGCGTTCAGAGACGAGCTGTTCTGGTCATTCGTCAGATACTGAATGTGACACAATTAGCCTCACAAATGTAGCAGATTATAACGCCTGTACTTTGGCTGCCAAGATGTACCCAGCCGTCTGCATTTTGATCATTACAAATAATAGGCTCTCCTCAGGGTGAAATTAGCCCCACTGACAGGTTTGCAGAGATCTTGGGAAATGAGGCGTGCTAAAAGACTAATAGGTAGACGTCCATGGAGCTGAAACTCGCTGTGTCTCTCAAGCTGGTTTCTTGCAGTAGCCAAGACTATAGAGGACAGACTGTGTTGTACAGCACGAATATTTGCACAGAATGGTGCGAAGCGGCTCACTTGATTATTAATGTAAGCACTGATCCACGCTAGTCACCCATCAGACCCTTCGCTGCCAGTCATCAAGCTCTATTAATAATGATTTGCTTCTTCTGCGGTTATTTCAGTTGCACACATTTTTGCAGTGCGCAGGCTGTTTCTTGGTGCTCATGCCTCATTTGGTCTTACGTGGGGCATGAGCTGAGCACACTGGGTGGTCTCGTGGTGACGAGAAAAGACATAGGTCATTATTGCTAGCTTCGCAAGTGAACCGTATGTTAAGCAATAACTATTAGCTTGATGCTGGCCGTAAAGCAAATTACGAGAGATCAACATGCACCTGTGATTGAGACAATCAGAGAACAGTAAGAGGGAAACGGTGAGGCTTCAGAAACGACCCATCGACCTGCTCGTCACGGCCCATGTTTGCTTTTGGTATGAATGTTTTATGGTTTGCTGAGAATTGCGTCTGAAGTGGTGTTAGCAGTGTGGTGAGACCCTGATGAGACGCAGCGGGGGCAGGTGTCCGTGATTTGTCTGTGTCGCACAGATTCAGCGGGATGCGCTGCTCTTTAGTATGTCTGGTGTCCTTTCAGAAAAGTGACGAGACAGCAAAGATTAGCACAGCTTGTCTAATGATCGTGCACAATTCAGCATCCGGACAGAGACTGTCAGAGATGGACAGCACACCTGTACATGTCCAGACAGCTTCCAGTGTCTGTCAGATGATTGCTTCTGTCAAATAATTGGATGTTTGGATCAATCCAAAAACTGTTGGCAAAAAAAGTCAATATAATATAGTGACATGTCTGTGGATAAGACAATATTGTCTTTACAATTTAAAGACAATATACGGGGTATATTATGGGGTCCGCTCCCACATACATGCGTTTTGAGGTGTCTTCTCCTGATGACGCCAATAAGAACTTGAATTGCACACTGAGTTTTGATCGTACAGATAAGAGCAATACATCAATCGAATCTGTGAAGGGTCTACTTTAATTTGTAAACTTTGTGCATTTCGAAAATGAAGAAAACATACAGGGTGCGCTGTCTGCCACGTTGGTCTGCGTGATCTTCAATAAGCTAGGAGTTAATAAAATGAACTGAAACTCACCGAGAACTCCACACAGAGACATGAGAGTTATATCTGTAGAAAGCTTGATATGTCTACTATTACACTAAGACAGTAGAATCGAAAACAAATATTCTGTGATAAAGTAATTCACATTCGCGGCGCATGTAAAGCAGAGAGAGTTTAGCTGAAGTTCATACGCTTCGTGTTGAGAGGAATAATACTAATACTTAATACTAACTTATTTTTTATTATATGATTGCACTAACATGAAGTCTTCCACAGACCGTGCTAACCGAACCATTCATATAATCACTGTGAATGCATGTGTGTTCTATAGTGACGCACTGTAAAGTACCGCTAAAACTCCGAATCAATGGTTGGTCAGTTCACCTCTCTCAGAAGTACTGGTCAGGAATGCTGGTGAATGTGCAGAGAGCAAATCTGCCGAAATTAATGTGCGTGAAAACTTACAGGGCATAATAATAAAGCATTCTTTACTGAAAACATTCAAAATAGAGTTAGAATGATCTGCAATCATTTTTTTTTTTTTACATTTTGTGACTGATTTAGTAATATGATTTCAAGATGGGTTTTTCATTATTTATGTTTCAAGAATTTTTTTGGCATAATCACAAGATGTTATTAGTGAGTCGATGAACTAAATAAATAAATGATCAGGTGCTGTCTTGAGTCTAAGCTAAAGCAGTAACCCAACACAAAATCTCCACTTTTTTCTCGTATGGATGCATAAAATATACTTAATTTCAATGTATGTTTTTTGTTTTCCCAGTTGGCTCCGATGCTAAACATATCAGGAAATGCAGTTTCAGCAATGACAACGGAAAAAAAGAGGATTTGATTAGTCCACATGTACCCTGCTGTTACAGATCGCTCCTCTGTGGCTCTCCCTGTCCTGCGGCAGCGGGAACCTTCCCCGGAGTTTTAATGTTTCCACCCGGACCTTTTATCCCCACGTACCTCGGCGGCCTTTCGCGCCGTTTTCCCGCTTCCCCGGACTATAAAAGGACAGACTTTTGTACAAACTAGTTGCGAAGTCTCGATTTGCCCTGGCCATCGTTACTGAGCGTTTCTGACTGTTATTCTTATTACTACCCGTGTTTGATTTACTGCCTGTCTTTCGTTTCCGCCATTTTGATTTCTGCCTTTGCCTTGTATAACCCTGATTACCGTGTACCGACCTCTGCCTGTTTGACTTCCCTATTAAAGAGTTGCAAATGGATCCAACGGACTCTCGCGATCTATCACACCTGCATAATTAAATCTAGCAGAATTTTGATATAGTACAAGTTCAGCAGAGAAACACAATTTTGTTCTGCATATCAGACAACCAGTGTTTGTTTATTGAGTGCAGTATCACAATGTCTCTTGCAAATAGAATTGAAAAATGTAAATATGGTTAAATAAAAAAATTGCATTCCACTGTGGTAGTCCACAGTCTTCTCAGGTCAGAAGAAGCCTTTTAACGAGGACCCGCATGACCCCGTCGCCATCTCATTAATAGAAAGGATGAGGGTTTGACTAGTGTGTGAAGTTAGCAGGCTGTCTCTGTGATCTGTCGAGAGGAGGTTTCTGTCATTCGCCAGTGAAGATTTCTTTATCATTTGGCTGACAGCTTCCCTTGAGACGGCAGATAAAGTGGGCAATAGCGGCGACATTGCACTCGGTATCACCGTTTTCAACTGCAAGGTCACAGGAAGTGTTGCAGAGTGAGAGAGAGAGAGAGATCGGGTCATTACACATTGATCAATGTGCTGTTTGGCATAAGCAATGCACCTGCACCAAAATCCTCCTGATATTATTCACACGTGTTTCTTAATAATGCAGTGCGGAACAGACTGTTTATTTGCCACAAGCCCAGGGCCAGGGGAAATAGTTTCCACGACTTACAGTTTCCATACACTGTACTGTAAACAACACGTCACCATAGCACAACACCAGCTTAAGTTACCAGGACAGTCCCTGTGGTGTACTCTGAGGTTAGGTGTCTTACTCCAGGGCATGATGCTGAAAGCTGTCATAACATCCTGATTTCAGTCGTCCATAACAATAGCTGTGAAAGTTGTCCACACAGATTTACAAATAAGTGAGCAGCTTAATTAAAACAATGGTACATAGTCTTCAAGTACTGGTCATTGTTTTTCGTGAATGGAGAGCAGAACGTGGTTTTCTGCTGTCCTTGTCAAGTGCTAATATTAACAAGAGTAGGTCCATCAGGTTGTGATATTACCTGCATAAGTCAGACCGGGACCTGTGTTAGATCTGTTCTCAGTTCTCAAGGCAGTGTGTATGTCTCTCTTATCTGGTTTTGTCCAGTGATGAGCAGATGACATGAATCAGGTGTGTTGAATAAGACATGAAATGTGCAGTAGGTCCCCGGTACAGTAGTTTAGAGCTGCATTAGGATGTGAGCGCTCATAGAATATGCACGCAAACATACAGAAAAAAAGTCGATTTTTAGAATGATGTTCAGAGCGTGACCATAAAACAAAAACAGAGTGTGTGTGTGATCTGTACCACTAAACCTGCATTGTGTTAATAGTGTTTTGTCCCTATATACCGTATATCTCACTTAGTATATATCAACTAGTTGCTTTTGTCATCTTTTTTTGCAGGCTTTCTATCTTTTAGTTTTGATCACAAAATATTGACTAGACACTAGACAAGAGCAGTTAAGCACATGTCCTCCCTGCAGCTGATTTAGTGGTTAGTGGCAACCATCACTGACATGACCGGTGAAATCTTTACAGTCAGCTGTAGGGCAGAGATGGAAAAAACTGCCTGCTCTCAATACTCAGGTCCACTGGTATTCTGGATGCAGTCAAGGTCAGGAGTAAATAGAGCTTCATTAGTTCTAGATTTTGATACAACAATTTGAATGCAGAGTACTTCTGTGCTTCAGTCTTGTTTTCAAGTCTGCCAGAAAGTCAAAAGGGCACTACCCTGACTACGGCTCCTGGAGAGCTCAGCTGTCTACAGCAGGAGCAGGGCTGATTTAAAACAGTGGTTCCCAACCTTGACCCTGGAGCCCCGATGCTCATTTTCAATGTGTCCTTAATCAAACACACAAGATTCAGGCCATCAGCTCTGTAACCACAAGACCAGAAATGGGTTTGTCAGATAAAATGTGTTTTGGGGCTATAGGAATAGGGCTTTTTCTGTTCTAGGTGTATTCTGGGTGCATTCTGTTCCTTAATTTAATGCGTTCTAAAACCAGTGCTGCAGATATCATTTTGTTTGATTGCAATCTACTACAAGCAGCTGTGTGAGTATTAACAAGGTAATTCTTCAAGCAGTGCACTTCACGGAGGTTTGACTGTGGAACTGAGTGATTCTATACTTTCCCAGAGAAGAGGTTTTTGCGTTTGAACCGCCTCCAAACAAAACTCAAAAGTCGATTTTGACAAAGAACCGTCAAGATGAGTTTTTAACAAGTCCTCTGTGTTCAATGAGAGTTCACCACATCCAACAACATTTACGTTTACATGCATTCCAAAACATTAAAACTGGTGTATTTCCTAAGTGAACATCATGTCCGATATGTGGATGTTCTTATTGGAAAGGAGGTTCTTGACCTAAATAAAACTTTACAAGACTGACTGCAGCTGAATCTGTTGCCTCTGGAAGTTCTGGAAGGTGTGTGTGTTTTCCTCTCGAGGTCTTTACTGTGCTAAAGGTGAAATCACACTCATAATCTCTCTGGACGCCCGCCATGCTTACCCTACATACTCTATTACAGCCGGTCAACGCAACAACATTTGTCTGTTATAAGATTTCAGAAATTCCCGTTGCTCAATGATCGAATTAAGAGTCTTTAATAGGAGACTCTTTAA
Source organism: Enteromius afrohamiltoni (assembly GCA_034779775.1). Classification (NCBI taxonomy): domain Eukaryota; kingdom Metazoa; phylum Chordata; class Actinopteri; order Cypriniformes; family Cyprinidae; genus Enteromius; species Enteromius afrohamiltoni. Next base: position 899,835 of record JAUYWG010000045.1, read on the forward strand.
TATTAGTTGTGTTATTGGGTTTTCGTTACTCAATCATTTGAAAGCCCAGTGAATCTGAAGTACAGCGTGTCCACAAGCTCTAATGCAGCGCACTAATCCAGAGCCCAGGGGCACCAGAGATTAGCTCGGATTTACCGTTTTCATGAAGGCAAAAATGACATTATGAATAGAAATTCATTGGCTAGATCAGCGTGCCGGGGGAGGATGGTGCAGCCGTGCTGTATTTATATATATATATATATATATATATCCCTCGCTTTAATGTTTTGCACTTTGATGAACTCACAGACGGTTCTCTGGTTTTGGAAGTGACGTCGCTCAGAGTAAAGGTACACTCACTCCTGTAAGCGCTTTAAAAATTCTGGAATTATGAAAGTATTAGAGCCAACTCGACAAAACAATGCGATGACATCTGCGCAGCACTTCATTAGATGAAGACAATAACCACGCATTCATAACAGTGCCACTGCTGAAAGACGTATTGCCCAAAGCCAAGGCTCTGCGTATGAGACAGTGCCGGTTCAGTCAAAGGTCATTTGTTCTGTAATTGCGGTGGCATTTATAACCTGTCCATCTTTACCAACTGGCCAGAGTTCAAGAGAATGCAGAACCATCTGAAGCCCAAAAGCTTTGTTTAATAGAGGTAGGTTTTACATGATGGCTATTACTTTAGACAAGCTGTTAGGCAAAAGTGTTCAGTAAATCGGCCTTATGCCTTTCCTGGAAGCCCCAAAGGAGCAGACGCACTGAAAGTAGCTTTTGTTTTGTACCTGCTAGCAGTGTGATTAGAGGCATTTTTTTCAGAGGTCAGATGTAAAAATACTTCCGTTATGTCATTGGAGTCTGTGACTAACACACAAATACAGGAGCTCTTTAGCTCTTATTATATGAATAATCCTCTGAAGTTATGAGTTCGCACTTTCAAGCCATAGCACAATGTGATTAAAGCAGTAGCCTACTTACAATGTGCCGTATTTACACATTTTAAAACACTGCAGTTTATCCACACACCGCAGGGATATTCTGTTGGTTGACTGCATAATTACATTAACCATCATTATTCCTTATGTTTACTATACATAGAGGACATTTATATGTCATTATTGTCTGAATGTTACTGTAGGAGATACAGTGGCGGAATAAACTTCAGTATCTCTTGCTCAAATACAAACTACTAATGACACGTGCCTTGCTTGTCATTTAGAAGTAGACAGCTCCACCTGTGTGAAAAATGAGTGCGCTTTTAAAAAGAGTGCTTAAAATAGAATGTATCAATATAACAAACAAAGTACAAACTTCAAAGTAATATACTGTAAAAGTGCGAACTTAATATTATATTTTCGAACCATTTAATTGGGTTTCTGTTCAAACTAGCATGTTATGTATTTGTAATCACATTTATAATGATGTAAAAGCCAAAATCTCTAACTTTAAATGTAATATCAAATGAATGCTGTTCTAACACGATAGTCTTGGCGGAACACATCTGCTATGCTTTTCCTGATCCAAAGCATGTATAGGAACTTGTTACCGCAAATTCATACGGTGATACAATGCTGTGAGTATTTAAGACATACTGCTGCTGCCAAAATAGCACATATAATAACCCTTAGCAGGTCTATACAGCTGGAGCTGTGGCTCTTTGACCAAGTATGCAACATGAACCAATAACCCATCATCCAGTGCCATCTAGAGTCCCTTGACAACTTGGTATTTAATATTAAAAGCAAGTACTCTACAACTCCTGGACATCGCCCCCAGTCAGCACTTCACAAACACCATGCTTAATGTGCTTTACTGTAAAACTGTTAGTTTGACATTATTACAAACTGCACTTTTAAAAAAATGCATTAAGAAAGAGATGTGAAATTAAAGTACACTTTTGAGATACGCTACTTACAAGTGCACATTCAGGACCCCCTTTTCACAAGAAGAAGAAAGTGAGGCTCTCATTAATTCACAAATGTTTTTACCTGCTACATACAGTAGATGATGCTTTTGAGAAACACTAGAAGGAGAAAGCTACTTACTGTACTTGCTTAAGCTTCGAGAACGCTGTTGTCTGGAAATGTCTCCAGAAAGGGTCAAGGCAGCTGTATGTCGTGAGCCAAATGAAGCCATCCATCTTGCGGTCATGTCTCTGGAGTCCTTGAAAGCAGGATGGTGTTCTTCCAGTTAGAATGGCCAGAGGTCAAGTGCTACCAGAGTAAATGCTGCTGATTGTTCAAGATATTTTTGTGTTTACAACCCTGACCCTCATCGATGCTATTTATCAAAGCAATAAAACTGTCTCCAGTGAAGGAGCGTGAATTTTAATGACTTTCTCAAATCAGAGCGCGATAGAAACTCATTCAGCCGTTTTGGACAGCAGCTACGTTTTAAGTACATTTGAAATAATCTCTTCTAAATCCATTATGTGATTGTGATGCTTGCCATTGCTGTTGTGCTAAATTGTGCAGAATTTCTGGATCGGTGAATGCTTGACTTTATATTCCTGATGCCTTATGTTGTTATTAATAATTTGGTTTGTAAACGTGTAATTCAAGGCCCGTCTCAGTGGATTCTAGTGCTGTATGTGGGCATGTGTTACAGGGTTCAGGGAAAGGCAACTATCTTTAGGACCCTCTCCAATTATCTAAAACACACTGGTGCTGCATGTCATCACATAATGTACTCTAAAGATGCGGTTGAGTTTGCTGTGTGTAAAAGGTTAATAGCTGCTGGTCGTGACCCTTTGTAGCGGCTCATCTGCACTGCCTAATGTTGGTGTCTCAGTGCTTTAGTGCGAGTATGAGCTATTACTGTGGAACCTGAACGGATTTTTAAATAGGAAACAGTATGTGATAGATCAGTAATCAATGACGATTCCTTCCACACAATAACGTGTGAGGGTGGTTTATGTGTTATCCTGCTCAATGTTTCATGACATATTCCTATTAAACTGTACATTGAATTAAAGATTGCATGTTGGGACATCTGTGAACGTGTTTGAGTTTTAAACCAATACGCTGTTTGTACGTTCCATGCATTTTAGCAGTTTTCTCGAACTATTATTGGAGTCAAATGTGAGTGGTCTAGCAGTATTGTGTATGTTAGTTTGGATTCTATTCTTGGAAATTTTATTTTATTGCATCCAGTCAGAAAATCAATCAGACTGACATCAGCCATTGAAAACCCCATATCTTCTAATTGTGTGGGGGTTAGTGGACTAGGACTCGTAGTCACCCAGGCTTTATCTCAATTAGGTCAAGTCTGGCCTCTTTGTTCTCTTTTGACAACTAACCCCATAGAGTTATAATGTGACAACATGCTTGCAGTCGACTGCACATAAACCTGAAAATAAGCACTGGGTGTTTTTGATTATACATGAGCACATCTGGCTTGTGAGTGACCTTGGATTGAGCATTTCTTGTGTTCAGCACTCAGCACACATCTCTGAAGCCTTCACATGTGGGTGTGTTGCACAGGAAGATGTGAAGCTGAGCTTCCTAATTTAGCCCAGCACTGTATGATTCAGCTGAAATGCGTGCGGAGCATCGAGGAGCAGCTGAAATCAGGCTCACGATAAATAAAATATACCTCGCTCTCTAATAATAGCATGTGACATGAGGAATATGTGTCATTGTTGGAGCCAGAGGCCACGAAACAGATAATTTGGATTAGTGGCTTTATAATTATTTTTCTATTGTGCCGTCAGAGAACTAAATGATTTAATGTAAATGGCAGTCCATTAATAACCTGCATTTAATGTAACATAATTATCTTTGTGATGTGAGGCGGCGGGCAGGCAAGGAGGTGGAGCAGGTGATGACTCACAGTGGGAAGAGATTGTGGGACGGAGGTGATGGGGTGGGAGAATGGACCCTTGGGCTTGATGATGTCACCGTAAAAGCTGCTCTTTTTTTGTACAAGAAAATATGATGTTGATTTTCACTACATCATCCTTCCATCCGTCCATCCATCCATCTATAGACATGTCGACTTCTCAATGTTGGCAACATGCATAATGCTAAACACATGAGCTGTGGTGCTGACACTAGAGGTACGGGTTTGAGTCTGTGCTGTGGGGTTTGCTGCACTGCAGCCCTGTGGTGCAGCATTGATATGCGGGGGCCGTCCCATTTCACACTCCATCTGTCCTGCAGCAGAACTCACACACACTCACGCTGATCCCATATGTGGTGAGGGGTCATGAGGACATGATCAATTTGTTATGATGCTTAGACATTTATATTGCTGAAGAGCACTGCATTTTGGACCTTGACCCAATAAAGGCTCTCTGAATGAGCCACTGCAGGAGTTAATGACATGACTGCTAATGAACTTATCACATTTTTGTCAATTTGTAATACTTGGAATATATATTGAAAATTGTAAGGATTTTTATAAAGAATTTGTGATGCTTTAGAAATAAGTTTTTCTGCCTCGAAAAGGCCACATTTATTTAATCAAAAAATTGTATATTATAAAATACTAAACATTAGAATATTACACAGTAGGGATGGGCATTTTTGGCAATTTCTAGTTCTGATCGTTGATTTGTTAGTAAAGAAGAATCTAAAAAGTATAGCTGCCTGGGGTACATCTGACGATATGCCAATAAACTGTAGCCTGTTCTACGACACATCCTATGATATTAATCAGATAACTGAGATACATAACATAGACGTAGCATTATATAATAAATTATATAATCACAAAAGAGAACCATCTGAAACAAATATAATAAAAAAAAACAAAAAAAAAAACACTGCTGCGTTATTTTAAAAAAGAAAAAGAAACATCTAAAAGCAATATGACTGTCTCAAATAACTCAATATCGGGCTTTGCATTTGAGCACAAAATGAAACTGGCAATATGCAGCACATTTAGCATGTTAATAAATGTTAATATTCCAGTGCATCCTATATCAGAGAAATCAGATATCACTGCATGGCCATGCTTCTCTCTTCTCACACATATATTTTGGACTGCATGTTGTGGAAGGCTAAACAATCATAGCCCAGGGTGCCCAATGTGCTGCTATAACCAATCAGAGGTAAAAGAAATTCCACGATCATCATATCTATGATCGATCATTGCTGTCACAGCTGAATGCTCGAGTACTTGATTGCTGTTGCACATCCCTATTATACAATGTAAAACATCTGATTTCTACTGTAATGCATGCTGAAAAGCTGAATTTCCAGAATCTCTATTCAGTCTTTAGCTTCACACGATCCTTCAGAACTCATCTCTATCGCTCTCTGATAGAGGGAACGGAGATATTATGTCAAATGACATTAGGGGTCTCTCTTGGGAGTCCCAATTACCTTTGAGTAGTACAATGGCCAATGGGTATTAGCTAATGGAATTTACTTTCCGAGCCACTCCCCCAGACATATGGGTATGTAAGAGGGCCAGTGTTTCACTTAACACACAGTCGTAGCCTAAAGGTTAAAGAGATTCTTTACTCAAAGGTCCCAGGTTCAAGTCTCAGTACCAGCAGGGACCACCTACAGGTGGGTGGAGTCAAAGACAAGCACTCTTTCCAACGTCAATACCCTGATTTAGGTCAGACCCTTGAGCAAGGCAGTGAACCGCCAACAATTGGTTGCCCGCTGGCCTGCATGTGTGTTTGTTTCCTTGCTCGCTGCTGTGTGTGTGTGTGCACTTGAATGGTTGAAATGCAGAGTACAAATTCTGAGTATTGGCCCCCTTACTTGGCCTCATGTCATGTCCTTTTTTTTCCCTCATTAAGGTTTATACTAAGTAGTTGGGACAGTATCCTGGCCGTTTTGCGGGTCACTCAAGGTTGTGGCAGGAAAGACATAATGTCTCTGTTTGGCCACGTATGCTGAACCCCTTTAGTCCTTTATATCATACTGTTATGCAACCATTGCAGTGTTGTCCACCTGGACCATCATCTGCTTGACCTGAAGCAGTGGTCCAAAAAGGCGCAGAACAAGCAACATTGATAGTAACTCCAGGCCATTGGTATTCCATTGCAGTCAATGCATGTCTTGTTTAAGAACCTAAAACTGCATGCCCTTTGCATACAGCAGCAGAATCTGGAGGCATCTGTTGAAACAACTGCAAGCTTAATGGATTGACATGATGCTCATGTTATGTGTGCCACAATGCCATGCCCAATTCATTGTTAATGTGCTCTCATTATCTATTACCACAGCTGTGGAAACCATATGCCCCAGGAGCCTCTGAAATTGTTTCACTGGGATTTCTGTTTTCCCTCTGAATGAATTGAAGCAGTTCAGGCTTGTTTGTTCATACCAAGAAAAGAGATTCTTTGTACCGAGGAAAACTTGTTCTTATCCCAGTTTACCCAAAGCCCCATATAAGTTGATGTGCCTGTGCTTACAGAATGAGCCACAGTCTTTGAGATGAGGATATGGATGCCTACCTCCCTTAGTGGGGCAAGGGCAGCCTTTGGAACTTTTTTGAAGATGCGGGGAAACAGGGACAGCCTGAAGGGATGTACCTTGTGCTGTTATGACCTACTTTCAAAAGCAAACTGAAGAAACAGTCTTTGTCAAGGCAAAATCATAACTTGGAAGTTCACTTCCTTCAGGTCAATTACTGCAAAACAGCCTTGGGGTTTGTAAGCCATCTTGTGGAAGTAAGGGTTGCAGAAGCTCTGCTTCATCTTGGCTGAAGGGATAGGCTCTAGTGTGTTTTTTACCAACAGCGCTGCTTTGTCTACCACTGAGGGGAAAAGAAGGCTACCAAACCTGGGGGTACGCCTGGTGAACTGAGTCTGATTGTCTGAATGAGCCAGTGTGGGAAGCACTAGAAAGGCTCCCAAGCTCTATGTGGCATCAAAGGGACAACAGTGTACCCAGGGAGGGCCAACCAGGAGGAACACAGGGGCCCAACTCAGGAGACGATGCTTCCCAAAATAGAGGTACTGAGTAATGAGTGACTCTTACCTTCTCCATGGATTGCTCAAGAAAGCAACGTGTCCCTGAAATGCAAGCTCTTGGCGTGTGGCAAAAGTGGGAGATAAGAATGGAACCCAGGGATAGCAGCATTGCTCACTGCCAGTCTATACCCAGTATGACCCAGAGACTGGGGAAACTGCTCTTTTATTAAAACTGGGGTACTGCTGGCCATAGAGCCATTGAGAGAATGGAAACAAAGGATTCTCAAACTGGTCGTCCTTTAGGGGAGGAGTGGAACAGTTACCACCTCTTGATAAACTCCAGCTTTTCTTCATCTCTTGGTTGCCAGTTTCTTTTGGCAGGTTTGGCTGCTGGCACCATCTAGTGTTGGGGTACTTGGACTCAGACTCTGGCTATGACATTTGGACACAAAAATTAAAGAGTACTAAAAATGTCATGTTTTGTGTAGCATAAAAGATAAAATACGTAACAATGTAAAATAATTAAAAGAAAGTCATTAATAAACGTCTCCCGCTCAATCTCAATTGAATAAAAACAGCTTGACTTGGACTTGACAAGGTGGTCTCAGACCCAACACTTCATCTATCAACATCCAGTCCCTATTCAGAAGCCCCATAGGAGATTCTAGGGCCACCATGTAATGGGCCCACAGTCTCACTCAGAAGCTCGATGGCACACAATGTACTGGAGGAATGGGAGGCGATCCATGTGGATTGACCTGGTGGTAAACCGACCCTGTGTACCATACCTCAGACACCTGTAATTGATTGTGTAAGATTGGCTCATGCAATGCTAGGTTTAATATACTGTAAAACCAATAGAAATCTAGAATGTCCCCATTTAGAGTGTTATATAGCAACAAATCATAAGTGTGCTCTAGATAGGTGCATCTTTTTAGTAAGGGTTAACTCTGGAGGTGAAGACAGATCTCTATGTCTCCAGGGATGTGCGCTGTCACCAGAGAGAGAGAGACGGGCAGAAAGGGAGGAGCTTAGAGATGCAAGATCTATTGCTGTATGCCTCTTTAATTAACATGCTGTGTATCTACAGTATGTTGTTCTTATGGTCTATAATGGTCTTGTGGTCTTATCTATCTATCTATCCATCCATCCATCCATATATGTACAGTAGTGCAGTTTCAATTCTGTATGGTACTGTGTGTAAGAGTATGACTCTCCCACTTCCTCCCTGTCACAAACACAAATCAAATATACTGCGCACCTATTGAGATGAATTTAAAAAGTGTGATTTCATCTCAAGCACCCAGTCAGAGTGTTCGGCAAGTGAAAATATATCTGTGTTAAACTTATATTTAACCTCTAACTCACAAACCGGTCAGTGAAATCTAACAATGTATTAGCAATGGCTAATGTTATACATTATTTAGTCAGCCATCATAAAGGTTATGTCACATAGGCAATTGATTTGTGGATGGTTTGGATGTATGGTTTGGTTTTGGATGTATTTCTGTTCAGGACAGTGCAGAATATCCATGAGAGATATATTCACTACTAGTAGAAAGTTTAAATACTGATAACATCAAATGTACTCCATGGGACCTGTTCAGTCTGCTGAATTTAAGACCTGAGTAACAGTCTAGTAGGTAAAAATATACTAAAATACATTTACGTAAGGAACATCTAATTCCTGCTGTTTTATTACACTATGGACAAGTTAAATGTATTTTTACTAGTTCAACATACCTTGATCTTGTATTTTTGGGGTCTGGCATGTCTCTTAAAGAACTCCTGACTAGTATAGAATATTTAATGATGAGTGACCTTGTTGACACTGGTTTTAAAGATGTATATAATCAAGCACATAGCCATGTAGTCTTCATTTACAAACATTGGTGGACAAAATGGGTTGTGGATTCCACCTTTGCGATCCTATCTATCTATCTATCTATCT
>JAUYWG010000045.1:914894-936264 GCA_034779775.1 Enteromius afrohamiltoni
ATCAAGCGTGCAGAACAACCACCCAATAAAGCATTACAATAATCTAACCTCGAGGTCATAAACGCATGAATGAACATTTCTGCATTTGAGGTTGAGAGCATAGGACGCAATTTAGATATGTTCTTAAGATGGAAAAATACAGTTTTACAGATACTAGAAACATGGCTCTCAAATGAAAGATTGCAGCACACCAGGGTTCTTAACTTCAGCTCCTTTTAGCGTGCATATTTACGCATTAGCGTGCAATTCTGGTCTAGATGCTTTTCTAAAAGAATGTTGGTCACACGAGACAAACTGTTTTAAATCCCGTCAGTCCTGCAGCTTATTCTAATTAAAAACCACCACTGTTCTCACAACATCAACACTCTTTAAAAGACATTCAATAATCCTGCACAGATTTCAACCCAAAATTAAAAGAAAGACAATGAGAATAAATTGTTTACCCTCTATGTGATTGTTCTCTGCCTACCTCGAAATCTGCCTGTGACCTCAACTCTGCCTTTTGATCATCTCTGATGACTCTTCTTGTACAACTATTCTAATTAAAATGCTGCAAATGGAGTCGATCTCATCTGTTACAGCTGTTCATAGTTAATTCATATTAACTAATGCTAACATATGCATACTTGCATATAAAGACTTTAAAAAAGAGCATGTATGATTCATATGGTACTGATAACCTTGCAACATGTCAGCTAACTCGTTAAAAGTTAACCATAACAGTATACTCTGAGCGTTAGTTGACATGTAGTTTTAGGTTTTGGTCAGCAGACGGTTAGGTTTAGGGTTAGTAGAATAAGTTTCTGATGGTCAGTATGTAGTGTGTTTGTGAACCCACTCTAGTGACTAATAATTGAAATGTAGTTGCAAATTTATTTACTGTGAGTATAGTGTGTTCAAATTGTACTAACAGTAAATTCTACTGCTATCCAAATAAAGTGTTAGAGACCTGTGCTCTGCTCACCTTCACATGTTTAGGCAGCTCTTTTTCACCAGCGCTGGCATTGAGAGACAGGATGCATTAAGGTCTTGATGGCAACAAAGGGCGATCGCTCAAGCCGTGGTTTGCGTGCAGTCATGTGAGAGACATGGCGTGTAATATCCAGCACTCCCTGCAAAGGCTTGACAACCCCGGAGCAATCCACGGCCACTTTCTTCAAGAGACCATCTCTCACCATGGACAAAGGAGTACTCTTGGGAAAAAAAGGCAGCGTGGCTCGCAATCTCTTTACCCTTTACAACAAAATGACTTCCAGTGGCACCCTTTCATCCACAGCCATTTGTTTCAAAAATAGCCCGTCTGTAGGGAGATCTTCACGATCACAAGATCACAGCACAATTAGAACTTGCCACGCAGACAGAGAAAACCTGTTTTGCAATTTGATGTTGAATTATGTTTATGGAAATACCCAGAGTGCACCTGAGAGAATGGGGTGGTGTGCTCTTTGTATTGCTAAAGGAATCGCTCAGCCATAAATTACAATCCCGCCATTATTTACTGGAAGAAGAAACGGTGAAGATGTGTATTTCTAATTTAATGTGATTCCAAAAAATGTCTCTGTTGAGATTTCTGAAAAATGACACTGTGTTGTAAAAGCATTCAGGTTTACACTAAACGGGTGTATGTGAATCTGCCAACATTCATTTAGGCTATGTTGGATGTTGTATATATTGTGGCAGATCAATTGCATATGAAAATAACAGAACCTACACATTTGTATCCGTTTTTGAGCACTTTTTTAAATTGTGAGTCGTGTTTCACATCACAGGTGTAATGCTGCACTGGGTGCGCTATCAAGCAAGTTTACATACCAGAAAAGCTTATTATTTGATGCATATGACAAAATGTATTAGTTTACAAATCAAAAGTGTTTTGAGCTCTTAGTATTAAAGAACCACACAATAATATGTTTTATTAAACCATATTTATTTATTTATTTTTTGAAAAGAAGAAAAAGAAAAACATTTCTGCAGGTGTTGTTTATTTACGCAGCTTTTGTAATTTTGCAAACATATTAGTATAGGCGTTGAAGCAGTACAAATGTTCCTCTTATGGCTTGTGCAGCATGTTTCAAGTCTGTACATTTGAAGCCACTGTATGTCAGCAGTGAACAGTATGATTCGATATCGTGTGAAGTATTCCCTCCATGTTCAGGCAGGAGCTGAACGGAGCAGAATGTTCTAGTTTCTGTATGTTGACAGCACAGTGAAGACTCACACACTCCGCTCGACATCGTCACCGCCTCACTCCTTCGGCAGATCAGCAGGGAATGATGGTGCTTTCTTGAGCGGTTTATACTGCACAGTTACTGTAGGGGGCAGAGCTTTATAAAGAACCTCTGAAGTTACTGTCACTATACTGTATATCACCAGACCATCTGCTCTATCCAATATAATGATCAGATCAGCTACACATCCATATGATATCTGTCACTAGCTGTAAATACATGCATGTGAAATCTGCCCTGTAAAGGTTAATGACAGTGGGAAACTACTATAGGTTACAATAGAAACTCATCTACAGCCAAGCTACACTAAAATAACTACTAACATTGAATATATACAGTATGTGACCTTTGACCAAAAATATGGTCAAAATTATTTCTTTTTTGCCAAAAATCCTTAGGTTAGTAAGTAAAGATCATGTTCCATGAAGGTGTTCAGTCAGTTTCTTACCAAAAATAAGTTAAAACTGAATTTCTGATTAGTAATATGCATGGATAAGATCTTCATTTGGACAACTTTAAAGGTGATTTCCTCAGTGTTTAGATTTTTCTGTACCCTCAGATTCCAGATTTTCATATAGTTGTATCTCGGCCAGATATTGCCCTATCCATCCAAATCATTCGTCAGTGGGAAGCTTATTTATTCAGCTTGAATCATGTATAAATCTTAACATTTACGATTACGTTTTGTTGTCCAGGGTCACATATATACGCGAAATGGTTTTATATGTGTTCATGAGCTTGTAAGAAATGCTGCTGCTGCACATATACCATACTATAACCCTGCTGCAGATCTCTACAGGTGGAGCTGGGGAAGATGGAGAGTTTCTAAAAAAGTGTCTACTGCTACAGCGAGCACTGCCAAGTATTTGAATGTTGGGCAGCGAGTCAGTTTTCATCAAAGTTGTCTTTGGACAACTTTAATACACTTTTTTGGTCCACTTCAAGTGTTGTCTACTGTATATACTGTATATATATATATATATATATATATACAGAACAGTATGAATAACATTATATTTCGATGCATTTGTTTATATATAAACATAGTATTGATCAATAAGATGTAAGAATTACACACAAGTACACACAAAAGATGTGTAAACAAAAAAAAAGCAGTTTTGCAAGCAAAAAAAGTCATTTTGTTTGGCTGTGAAACTGTGAGCAGTAAAATGTGACAAAACTAACCTTTTGTAATGTAAACCACTCTAATATACGCAAATATCTATTTTATTGTTTTCTATGAAATTGCAGAGGTTTATTTTTATTTTATCTTATTTTTTTATGAAGTGTGCAGATGTACGGTGTGATTTTTTTTGCATCAAATATTTGTTCTGTCTCCCTCTGTGTAAATGAGTCTTTACATCTGCTTTATAAGTGCTTTACGAGCTATAACATCCTGAGCAACTATTATCATGTGTCTAAATAATAGGATTTAATAATGTACATTTAAATATTATGACTATGTCATAGTCACTGTATCCCATGTAGAGGATTGTTTAAACTGAAAATGACATCTTCATGTTTATTTACAATTAAGTGTGTCTCATTAAATAATTACAGGTCTACATTAATAATGAAAATGCCTGCACTTCCTCAGATTGCTCTAGCATGCCAACTATTATATTACTTGTTTGAGGATGGTTTGTAAATGAGCAGCTACTGAGAAGACATCCTTCTCCATAGACCGTAGTCAGGATGGCACCATATTTCATTTCAGAAAGGAGGCTAAACAAGGCTTTGAAGGACGGAAGTACAGTGTGTTCAGTCCATTGTACTGGTGAAAAATGCTACTGTAAAGGCTGAGAACACAAACCCTCTTTTAGATGCAGATTATAGGACATTTCATCAGTATAAAGGATTCCTGTTCTATTAATAATTACAAATCATGATATCTTCTCTTCAGCGGCACACCTTCTCCGCAGCATCCAGATTTTGCTCTCACTCATTAAACTATGTGCTTTTTCAGAAGGACTCATATAGAGTAGAGCAATATTATATAATGGAAGCCACCAGTATCAAATAAGAAATGAACTGCTATTATTAAACATGCCGAGTTATGCACAATCAATTCAGTATGTCATAATCTTGAACCAGACAGTCGTTTGAAGCTAACAAAGTGCTTTCTTGAATGTCTAAGCTGTATAATTAGGCTGCTGTACTGGTTTATGTTCAGTCACAGATTGTCACATTAGAAGCTGTTTGCTCGTGGGACTCTTCAGCACAGTGTTGATATTGCACATTATTCCTAATAAAAGAATTAGAAAAGCGATCGTGATAAGGCAACTTAATGGGTCTCAGGCAGACACTTCTCAAGAAGTTTAGAAGACTTTCAAAAGGTCTGCAGTGTCATCGAGTAACTTGTTTTGTGCCGTGTTTACGCTCCGAACACATCATTTGTCTTTGTCTGTCTTTTTCTTTGCTTTCATAAATCAGAACATAATTAGACTCGGAGTGCAGGTGCTCTTTGGGATGGCTTGTCACCTCATTTACAGCGATAGCATCTTGTGCTGATAGCAATATCTTCCTCGAAAGCATTGTTGAAATATTGTGCATGGAGTTGTAGTTCTGTTGAGTACAGATTGTGCACAGTGTTGTTTCACGCGATGATGTGAGAGGATTAGTCACAGCATCCCGATAGGAGCAGCTGCACCTGTGTTATTACCTGTAGTAACCTTCTGGAGGACTTCATTACGCCTCCCTGAGAGACGATCATTGGCACAGCCGGTGGAGCTGGAGCTGGGTTGGAGTGGATATTGATTAGTCCTGAAGGAACCATGGAAAGCAGGCCCATCCCATACAAGGCCACTTGTGAATTCCAGTGTGATTTTAGTGAGAAACATGTCCTGATCAGCAAGATCAAGTTAGAGAGCTTCAATAAGGAATGTTTTATAGGGCGCAATATTGCACAATCCTCTTTAAAAGTGACATAAGCACACATTTTAGGCTTGTTAATAAGAAATATGCATTGTGCACAAATAAAGTTTTTTTATATCAGTTGGTCTCGAGTTATCTGTCAGTAAATATGTTAGCGAAGTTTTTGCAAATAAACTAGTTTCGAGCAGGAGCACGGACGATTGGTCACAGCTGGCACTGCCTCTCCCTATCAGTCTCCTCATTACACCTGCCCAATCAAACCCCCTGCTACCCACTATAAACAGCCCGTTCTCCTCCCTCCCGACCTCGCCTTTTGCGCATCCCTCCTCCACCCCCTCTCCGCCATTTAGCTGCTCTCGCTCCTTCCTCCGGGGGGGCCTTGCAAGGCCTTAGCTAGGGTTCGGTGTCTGCCGTCCTACCAGTTTAGCAGAGTATACCAGTTTAGTGTACCACAAGTACAACTGCAGGATATTTTTATTAAGTCCATAAATGCAATTGTATTTGTAGTATACTTAGCATGAAATAACTGGGAGTTCAATAGTTACTTGATCATTTGCTCCTGACAAAGACATTCACTGAGAAAACTGCAAATGTTTCTCTTCAGAAATGGTATGGATTTCCTTCCCAGCTGTTTAGTCTTTCAGATAGATTCAGGCATTCTGATGACTTCAGGTAAGGTCAGGATGTTAATCTATAAATAGCTGGTGTATGAGCAGTGTTTAAAATGAACTAGTAGAAAATATCAACTTGTCTGAAACTGTACGTACAGATACCGTGTGTGTGTGTGTGTGTGTGTGTGTGTGTGTTGTGTGTTATGTAACCCCAAATACATAAGCAAATTACACGGAAGCTATTAGAGAGCCGCTTAATGCATTTATCTTCTCATACCAGTTTTAAATGTGCAGCTACAGCATTAATTAAAACGTGTCAGTTGAGATGACATTCAGCTAAACTTTATTTTAACTCATGAAAAGAGGATCGAGGGGCTAAAATCATTCATTTAACAGAGCCCATGTGATCATATGCTGGCTCGTTGTCGGCACAACAACGTGATTCAAAACACAGCGATGTAGTGTTTTGCCATGCTACACCGTTTTTAAGTTGGAAATAGTAGCTTGTTAGTGGAAAAGTGACACTATTTTGCTGAGCACCGAGCTACTGTTACACTGCTGAAAAATGTAGCAAGTGGCGTCACTGCCTTCAGATCATTACTCCGTGCATAGAAGTGCTGCAGTTTGCAGCGCATCGGACAGCTATTTGTGTCTTGGTGTGATTTCAGAAAGCGATTCATGTAAGAATTGCCCTGCAGGGTGTAGATGGCGTTCAAATGATGCTCTATGCAGCACAGACGCATCGGCGTGAGAGAATTATATAATTCTTTGCCATCGCTAGCTAACCTCGCTGCAGTGTGGGATGCGTTGCCCGCATTTCTTGATAGCGTCAAACCCCTTTGAAGCGCTCCGCAGTCTCGTTCAGATCGCACAAGCAGTGTAAACGCTCACATGTCCCTCCGGTATGAACATAGATCTGTATGTAGTCAGCAAGCAATCAAAGAGCAGCCTGCCGCAGCTATGCATGTGACGAGGAGAATCACAGGAATAGTTGGACACCCCCCACCTCTGTGTGTGAGATGCGAAACGCAGATGCATTGACGACACAATGCCGTACGCCGTGCTTTCCTAGCGCCTCTCTCACTTTTGTGCTGCTTGCACCTCTGAGAAACACACAATGCTTATCTCTCTCTCCCTCCCTCCCTCCCTCTCTCTCTCTCTCACCCTCCCCTCCTGTCCTCTCTCTCTCCCTCTCTCTGTCTCTGAAGGAGTAATGGAGCGGATCACCATGTAGACAGCAGCCGTCGGGAAGCAGGTAGAATGGGAAACCGCGTATGGAGAGCCGTCGGTCTGCAGCCGTGGTGAGCACAGACGTCCTCAGGACCTCAGCTGGGATCTCGCGGATGGCGTAACGCAGAGGAGCCTCTCGTCAACTGCGGACAGCGGAAGGGATCTGTTTTCTTCCTCATCCTCCTGTTCTCTCCTGCATTGCTCTCGTTTTTTTTTTTAGACACCTGTTCTCCGGCCGCACCAGGGACTCCTTCTCTGCCCTGTGCAGCGTTTTCTGTTTATTTCATCCGCTTTGAAGAAAAGCTACCAAGCAATACTCAGCCGCCATGGGGGACATGACAAACAGCGATTTTTACACCAAGAACCAAAGAAATGACAGCAACCATGCTGGGGGATTTGGATGCTCGCTCATGGAGCTGCGCTCGCTCATGGAGCTCCGAGGAACGGAGGCGGTGGTCAGAATTCAAGAGGACTACGGAGGTATCGAGGGACTGTGCCAGAGGGTGAAAACCTCGCCGACAGAGGGTGAGTGTGTGCTGTCTCGTGCCACCGTCACACAATCATCCCGCATGAACTCACTCCGGAACAGTGACACATACTCTTTCACATAACAATCATTTCCATTCCTGTGTGCTGTGAGCTCTCTCAGACAGGTTCTTCCCCTCAGACCTGCTGCTGATGCTGGTTGGCTGTCTTGCAGAGTTATTAACTAGGATGTGTCTCCCAGGCAACAGCACAGGGGTCAAACTAAATTTGCTACTTTGTACCATGATAGTGTTGCTAGGTAGAAGAAGCCTTGCATGCTTCTCCATATGTTTTAATTACAGATGCGATGTAATGTGTTTCTCACATCGAAAAACAGCATCGCATCACCTTTAGAGTAGGAAGGCACTCGCCTGCGTCCGTTGGTAAAATGGTGTGATTGGCATCTTCATTGTGGCATGTTTTGACAGTGGTGCATCTGTGCTATCCTCTGCATGCACCATTTGATCTTCTCCTGCTGGAAGCGTCGACATTCAAAACATGTAGCTGTGTGTGATTTACGTGTAGGAGTAGATAACATGTTATAAATGTCATGCGTTTCCTGTGTCCCCCTGTATTGCCTTTTAGCTCTAGAGCACTAGATTGATAGATCCATCAGCCTGGAGGACAGCATAATCTTGCCTTCTCTGCAAACTATGTGTTTGGTGTGAGTGTTAGGAACATGTTTAGGAGCAGGCTGTTGCTCTGCTCTGCTGGAGTGACTTGTGCTGACACCCCAAGTGTGACATGATTATGAAGACAAATGGTCACATCTTGTTAATAAGCTGGGCATGAGTTATGCCTGCTCTCTCAGGACACAGTCACCACTACCCAGCAATGACCATTTAGCACTATCATACACCACTACCTAAGATTGTTTTAGTTTTTCACTAGTTTGTGCCATTTTGAGTCCACCTATTAGGCACTATTAAAACCCAAGTTATATTTTGGGGACTTTATAGGCCCTTTCACACCAAGTGGCAGTTGCGTTAAACATTACAATCAATTTTACTTGTATCTATCAAATTAGGCCAGTCTATCTTTTTGTAACTGGATTTTAAAAGTTATAACCAGTTTTGAAGAAAACAAATGAGATGACTAATTTTTAAGACTAGTTTAAATAGTTTATGTAACCGGGGGTTCAAGAGTGAAATTAACAAGCTTCAAGCTGAAGAAAATGCCTGTAAAAGTAATGCGTTACTTTACTAGTTACATGGGGGGAAAGAAATCCGATTAGGTAACATGCATTACTTGTAAAACTGCTCCCCTCGAATCTAAAAATTGCATGTCTACGTCTTTACAGTGAGCCAGAGGAAGCATAAAGACAATAATTAGCCCTTAATAGTTTGTCAACTTTATGATTTCCAACAACAATTCAAACTGTTTTCTCAAAAAAAGAGAAACCAGGACAAGCAAGTTAATCAGGTCCTCAACAAAACCCTAACAAAGTTGACATTATCAATCAATCAATCACTTTTATTTCTATAGCGCTTTTAACAATACAAATTGTAGCAAAGCACTGAACATTATCAAATAGGAGAACAGAGAACAGATTAAACTATGTATTTATCAAATGCAGAGACAGTCTCTGTAATCAAAACGACGATAATCACTAGAAATTAGGTGCCCCCATTAGTTCCTTCTGCTGGACCAGCTTGAGCCAAATGATGTCCATCTTTGACCAACTAGGCCCATGTAGGACGGGAGGAATCCAAACAGTGAACACTCTCCAGACACTAATGTGTAACTTTATCCCTCTTCGATTTCTTCAAGCGCTTCAATCAATACTTGTGCCTTTAATCTATGCTTACCTTACTCATACTACAATCAATGATGAGCCAGGGCTGATGCTCGGTTCATCTCTGCTGAATAAAGAAATTGCCCTGTAAGGACAACATGAATCTCCCTGGTTCCTCCTGGATGCTACGCTATATTACGTGGGTAGTATTGAGCCGTTAAAGCGCCCACTTTTCCCGAAGTAGTGGGTGTTGGCCACTCTCACAGAGAGAGTTCCTGGCAGATGGGAGCTGAGCAAGATATGGAGGAGCCTGGCGACCTCCCAAAAATACAGAAAGCATCTCCTTTTAGTCCGCTCTTTTTAGATAAAAAAGATGGATGCCACACGCCATCTGAAAGCCTGCAGGTCGAGGTACAGGTAACGAGGATTCATCAGAACCGGGAAAATCTTTGAAGGCTGAGGGAAGGTTTGCTATTTTTACACAGTACAATGAGCAGGAAGGAATGACTAAGTTTATGCATTCAGACAGTGGGAAAGGCACTTCTGTCTTCGCTGCCACCGTGGTAAACTATTTGCCGTAGAGTTGGGCAAGGGCATGACGATGCCAAGCAGCTATTGTATGCTAATGGTCTCAATGTGCGCCAGCTGCAAGCCGGCCAGAAGTGTCTGTTCGCTCACCGTGACTGTCCTCCCCCATGCCTTCCTCTGTTCTCATTTCTATTTCAGTCTGATGGTCCATCTCACTTCGACTCCTTGCTCGAATTAGCCTGTTTAAAAGTAACCAACCTTTAGACTGTCTCGCTAATCTCTCCGCTCATGTTTCGCACATCCTGATGTGTCTCCTGACTAATTTATAATGAAACCAGAGGTAAAATATCTCCCAAACCTGGCCCAGTGCAGCCGAGGTGTATTAAAGGCACAGATGTGAAACTTTTAACCTTGGCGCTTAATAGCACTCTGGGCATTGAGTTCCAATGCTTCGAGAGAAAATGCTAAATGCTGCTAATAGCACATTTTTTGCAGAAATTCAAGTGGAAAGAAAAGGAAGGGCTATGGATGTACTCCATGGAATTCAATGCCGCATTTAAACGGCAAGAGGCACTGAAGGTCAAAGCCAGCTGGCAAAACATCCCGGAGCCAAGCTGCAAACACAACATGACCGCAGCTCACACAATGAGCATCGCTGGGCCAGCTCCACTTATCAGAGCTTCAACTGAGCGATCCCTGGCGACGCTTTGACATTGGTTCTGGAGCAGTGACGATGGCTGTTGGCTGCCGGATCACACTGCTGCTTCAACACCGTCACACCTTAGCTAGGCTGTGCCCTCGTCCCGTGCCCTTGATCAGCACACTAATCTAGTCCGCCGGTCCGCGTTCTCATTCCCCTCTGACAAACCTATTTAGTCTAGGGTCCCAGCAGGAATTGCTCAGAAGGAGTACAATCTCCTCTAATAAGGACAGTAGTGCTGCCCTGATTCCAGCAGCCATTCTTAAAAGGAGAAAGCACTTCCCTCAGAGGACAGATTATAAATAAGAGACCGGGCCACATTTCTCCTCTGCTGAGAGACAGATGCTCCTGAATGGATGACCTTGGAGGGGACTTTGAGTCGGTGATGTTGGCACAGAAAAGTATGTGACGCATGTAACATGATCAGGGGCTTAAGGGCCATCCGAAAAGGGGCGGGGACACACCGCAAGCCTTATAAGCTTGGCTCATGAATATTAAGTAGGAACATCAATCAGTAGGGGCAGCTCATTTGCTGATATACAGCACACACTAGGCATGTTAGGATTACTGCTCACTACAGTAATCCTAACTTTTAAGTAAGACTTTTGCCTTAATGTAGTGTATATATAATATACAGTTTTTCTTCTACCCCTCCTTAATCAGCCTGGTGCCTAAACACATACACTGTCACTTTCACAAAGACTGTAAACATGCTGCTCTCGTCATTTCGTCTCCCTGTATACCCGTATTCAGTGAAATGACAACAAAGCCTACCTTGAACTTTGAACCTTGAAATGTGCTGCTTATGAATATGGTAGTTGTTATGCTTAAGCATTAGTTATTCAATAATAACTAACAGACATGCAATGTGTTAATAATAGGCATGCTAAGAAGAAACTAAAAAGGTTTTTTCTACGTTTTTTGGTTTGCGAAAAATAAAAACAACCTTTCTCTTTGCACTGCAGACACACAAACACAGTTATAAAGATCCCTCCAGGCTCAGTAGCTGTGGGCTCAGGGTTTTTGTCACACGTGTGTTTAAAGGAGTCGCTGTGAAGGCCAGGTTCTTCCACAAAAGCGCTGAGTCTCCACGTCGGTCAGTGACTCACACCCTGGGCCTCCCTCATCCTTCATGTCTGATATCTGCCCAACACCGTTAACCAGAGCCAGGTCGCTTGCTGATGTGTTGCTTTTTCTTAGTGCCACCGTCTCGCCTGCCCTCTTGACCTTTACATCTATTTCTGCACCTGTGTGTGTCCCGTGGCGTTGATGCTGTGTCATCCGTTCCCTCTCTCTACATCCAGCTAAGGTGTTGGCACATTTCAGCTGAGTGAGAGATGCAGATGAGGGCGATCTGGATTGTTTTCAGGGTGACCGCATTGACACGTGCAGAGAGAAAAATACTAAACAGATTTCTGAATTTCTGTCATGACCCTTTTAGACATATTGTTTCAGGAAAAAGTTTTTAAACGTCTTTCAGACAAAATAGCCTTTCTTGACAAGCAGAAGACAGTTTGTCGCAGGGGTAAGAATACATGCACTGGAAACAGGTCCTAATATTTCACACAATTAAATGTAGCTGATGAGCCTGGTGAAGACACACATACAGCATCAATTATTTAATGTGCATCACTGAATGTGTCGTGACAAGCACGATTTACTGTACAACAACAAATGTGATTCAAATAGACAGTCAATCAAGTTCAGAATTGTTTAACCCAAAAAAGTAACTTTCAAAAATGGAACATTAAATTTGATCCAGTTTACCCTCCAATTGAAGAAATAATAGACAACTGAGCATTAATAGAAAAAAAATCTATCTATCTATATATCTATTGACTTTAGGGTCATTGTGATGACCTTCTAAAACTGTCTCTTAAATCTCTTAAGACTTTTCTGAGGCCTGGTAATCATACCTTTATAATTCACTGACCCTCAGTAGTGTCTCACACAAAGTGACCTGCAAATGTTAGCTTAAAGAGATGTTTTTACTTTTTTTGGTATAAATAATTGAATTTCAGTGGTTCAGTGAGGCTATAAACCACTTCATTCGATTTTCAGATGTTTTCAGAACATTTGTTTTTCAGTGAAGATGATTTTCTTTTTCTGCTCAAGCACACTTATTCTCCCACAATGCTGGGTCAGTGCTGTTTGGTTAAGTTAGGAAATGACTTTCTCTTGCAGTATTCTCAGTGTCCACTTACAGTATAGAACATCAAATATATATAGGACATAAGAAATCGTTTAGGTGTCCGGCATGTATTGTAGTGGCTAGTGTAGTGCTAGCCTGCTTTTTAACATGACATTGGGTTTTATAGATATGATCATGAGAAGCTCTTACTATCAGCAAGATTTCAGTACATGCTGTGCTCACCAATGACTCACACTGAAAATCAAGCTAACAAGAGTTCATCATGAGTTTGATTTACCCAACCAAAAACTTCAGCTGATAGCGCTGACAACTATCATCTCCCTAGTACAAAAGTGTCATTTTAAATACAGTTCAAATGTATTAACATATTTATTATCTAAAAATGATAATTACTACTGTACTTTTGCACAATGCATTTTTTTTCTTTTTTATTATCAAACCATAAATGTGTTTTAATGTCACTACTGATGAGGGTTGTACTGTTTTTTAATAATATCGGTCTTTAAAAGGAAGAGTGTTTCTGAAGTATACTTGCAGGAGTTCCACTTTAGCTCAATCGCATACACTTCGGTATATCTTGAGTTAGACTTCAGCACTACTTCTGAACAATTAAAGAGCATTACTTAATTAGTTTAGCACACTTTAAGTACATGTATACTAAGCACAGTTGCAGGGTATTGTTATTAAGTACATAAATATGTAAATGTATTTGTAGTGCAATTATTTGTTTCAAATACATTTTTGTATTATTTCTTTTTGACCTGGGATTAGATAGTGCTGGGAAGGTTTTGGAAAGTTCCTCTCCATAGGCTGATTTCTCATATGTTTTTCATGAGTCCAGGCTCCTGTGCATGTTAAGCTTTGTTCTAGAGATTCATCTGAGCCCGGCATCAGAAACCTGACACTGACATCCCAGCTGAGAGACAGAGAGGATGGTCACCCCCCATGCACACACACACACACACACACACACTCACACACATGTAGTGTGTCCATGTTTTCTGGGGTCTCTCTCTTCATAGGTGTAATGGTGTTTGTACTGTACAGACTGTATGTCCTACACTGACCCTACACCTAAACCTACCCCTTACAGGAAACACTACACACTTTTAAATTCTCAAATAAACACCATTTAGTATGTTTTTTAGGCCTTTTGAATTACGGGGACACTGAAAATGTCCTCATAAAACACCTACATATTGTCATACCCATGTCATTATATACATTAGTGTCCTCATAAACTACGTAAACATGCGCACCCCCGTCTCCCTTTTATAATTTCAAATAACATCAGAAAAACATTTATTTTGAGTAAAAATGAAAGAAATAATGAAATAGTAAAAAATAAACTATTGGTTAGGGTTAGGGAGGACTTTATTTTCACAATAAAGGTGTTAACCATGGCATCAAAAAAACCCCAAAAAACATTTAAAATCAATAAGTTGCATTCTGTTTTATAATTCACTGTAATACTGAGGTGCAGATAATTGTCACTTGCTATAAATGGTATAAATATCAGAAAATGCTATGTGCACAAAAAATAATGATGCCAAAACTTATCCATATGGAATTGTCAGATATGAATATTATCTAGCAATTAGTGATTGATGTTTGACGCAGTGAAGGAGTATACTGTATGCCGTTATGTTTCGCTTTTTTTTTTATTTAATTATCTTATATATGTGATTTCAAGATATAATTTCAAAATCAGATTTGTAATATTGTAACGACTGGATGTTATTTGTTATGACGTGGGTATACTGGAACTAGATGCTCCACACTCTTGCCAGTAGGGTGCTAGAAGAGTCACGCGCTCTTGACTTGAATGTAAATATATGCGAGCACTCGTGAACCCTGCTCTGTGTGACCAGTGTTTCCAACTTTTTTCAATGAAAAGTAGCTAAAGCCAGCTTGAAAAGTCACTAGATGTTGCCAGATGACGTCATAAGTCAATTTGCATATTCATTACGTCAGTGCGCCATATTATCTTGCTTCTCTGTAGTCACATAATGTAATTTAATGCACCCAAATTCTCAATATAACTGTTTTCACTGATATATTTAATGGTTTCTGTTGTCAGAAAAACGGAATCAATATGAAATAGTGGCTGAAATGCATGCCATTGTTAGGTTAAACTAGCTCTACCTTACAAGATGTTAATCTGGATTAATATCCTGATTTATAATCAAGCCGTTTTCTGATTAAATACAAATAAATACACATAAGATATAGACAATGGCTATGCTGTAATTTTGGCTCTATTTAAATGTAAAATAGAGTGAGCAGCAACATAATATCTATTTTAACTGAAAGCTCTGAACAGAACAGACGCAGACCAGAGACTCACTAATGTTTGTCCAAGAAGTCGTTAGATTTGTTGCTAGTCGCTTTTTTGGAAAAATGTCGCTAAGGGGGTCTGAAAAGTCGCTAAGTTGGCAACACTGTGTGTGAATGACACTAAATGACACTTTATGTGCACAAACAGAACTGTCGGACAGAAGATTCCTTCTACCTCCTTTTACCTAATCATAGAAATATATCTTTGACATGTGGGGGAATATCAACAAGTCCCTCCCCTACACATCTCTCTCCATGATGGTAACAGTTACACTTTTATATAACAGGGCTGCAAATGAACCAAACCCAGCCAAACTAACTAATACAAAAACCCAACTTTCTTGCTTAAATGACACAAAAAAAGTAAACTCTAAAGAAATACCCATAATGCACCCGGCTGCTAGCATTGACCTCTGGGTCATTACAATATTCTAAACTGATTCTCAATTATTGAAATGACTAGACTATTCATTATGACTATTTTAATATTCTTCTGCAAGTATGTATTGGTGTTGGTGTTTTTTTAAAGGATTAATTATTATTAATAAAAATAAAAAAAAAAACACTGTTTTACTGTTTTCATGATGAGCAGTATGTGTTGAAATCGAGCTAGGTGAGCGTCATTCTCATGAGAGTGAGTCATAGTGTTGTGTGCTCTCGCGGTGCAGAAATGCTCCCTCACAAGGTTTTCCGCGAGCGGATACGCGCATGTCTTGTTTTTATGTGCGTTAGATCTGAAACTAGGCTATTTAAATGGTCATAGTCACAGGTAGGCTATGATAGATGATAGAAAACCCTGCAGGGGCGAAGATCTGACATCCCGGGCAACTGCCCCGTTCGCCCATGCCTAAAACCACCACTGCACACACACACACATACTCTACTCCTCACAGGAAGCATACAAGCGTGGGTTTGAAGATCCTGCTGGTGTTCACGTATAAAGAACAGACATCTCCTTACATCCAGTCTGAGCAGGAAAAGTCCTTGTCAAAAACACCACTCCACAGCACAATGTCTAATTAAGTTACCCTTAAACGGCATGCGGCCGTGCTAACCACAGCATCATGACAGATGTCCTACGCTGGAATCTCTCCGTCCTCCTCCACCTACCTCCACAGGCAAGCTAAATTTATGTACTTTTGTAAATCACCATGTCAGCTCAAACCTTCCTCATTTGTAAGCCACCTTGATACCACCCAAGCAACATCCAATAAGGACAGAGGCATAAAGCTAGAGCGTATGAAATATTGGTGCTCACGAATCGCATTATTCCCTATTATATAACCCACATTACAGAGCAGGAAACAAATATTAATCAGAATGGCTGGCAACTGGCAATTCCAATGGCTTATTCCTACGATTGCAAGGATCATTACTCCAGTCATTTTCCTTTAGAAGTCATTGTAATATTCTGATGAAAAATATATATTTATATATAGTAATAATGATAATAATGTTTTTAACAGCTGAGTAAAATTTTTTAAGTTTCTTCAATAAATAGAAAGTACAGAAGAACCTCGTTAGTCTGAAATAGAGTTTTGTAACCTAAAAATCTTTTCTTTTTTTTCATGTCTTTTTGGGTCAATTTAAAGCATTCTTGCTAAATGAAATAGTAAAAGTATTCATTTCTAGACCCCCCCCCCCCCCAAACACACACACACACACACATTTCTTGCACACCATATCTGTATATTAGAATGATTTCTGAAGGATTGTTTGACAATGAAGTAACGATGCTTAAAATTTAGCTGCGCATCGCAGAAATACATTACACTTTAAAATATAGTCAAATGGAAAGCGTGTGAGTTATTTGAAAAAGTACCAATATTTCATTGCTTTTGCTGTGTGTTGACTCAAAAAAATGCAGGCTTGGTGAGCGAAAGAGACATCTTTTAAAAACTGGTGGTGTAAGTAACCTCTTCAAACTATCTTAACAACATTCTGTCCATGTAGCCAATGTTGAGCAGCAAACAGCAGAAAAGACTCTGAGAAACAATGTTGTTAATGGCTGATAAAGCATGCAACTATTAGTTGTTTCGAAGAGGGCTGCAGCGGGCGATGCTTTAAGCCTGAAGGGCAGAACGGATTCTGTTTAGAGCATGTTAAGAAAGATCCTTGACCTGGTGGGAAAATCACACACATATACCCGCTGAAGTCCACACAGTCACCCCGATGCTGCCAGATGAACTCTTTAAGTGTGCTTGTCAAGTTACCGCAGCTCATCTGTTATTTTGTTAGTGAAGGATCCAGAGATGGCATTGAACTATACACGCCTTTATTACATACAGAACTATTTCATCTCCAGACCAAGAAACAGGAGTATTTGTTTATCAGCACATGTGAGTGGGAATGTGGTGATAGACTTAAAAAAAAAACCCAATGCAGAATGCCACCAGTATACTACAATTACCAGCAATGGCTGAATCGTGTAAATCGAATTCTTCAATCACCTGCCTGGATGCTTCAAGTATATCTAAGAGCTCTGACAACCACTGTTGCTCCACGCCTCATTGTGATTCACATGGTGTTAAATATGTCTGTATTGATTGTGTGGTCGCTCACGGAGCGCAGCGATGACAGATGTGCATCAATGCAGGTGTTCTCGTATGTTATTATCTGCATTCGCTGCAGCACCCAGCCAATACCCACACTGCTGTATGTGTAGGGTTTCCATGGTGATCTATTTTTATCCTCAGTGGAAAAGCTAGGCATTAAAATATGCAATATTGTAGGTGCTCTCGCTCCCTCTCGCTTTTAAAAGGGTAATTTTTGAATATCATATCAAGTGTATAAGCATATGCAGATATCTTCTCCGCTGTATAAATAGCACAGAGAAGATCGTCTAATGTTCACACAAAGAGCAGGAATCAATCTTTTGCCGTTTTAAAGCCCACTTATTCCCTGCTCTTCTGTGTCTATATTTGTCCCACATACACAGCGCTGCACGACGACTGTGTATGTGTCCTGGTTTTACACCCTAATTAATATGATATTCAGTGGTGTCATGAGTCCCCAGAGCACGTCGATTCACACTTGTTCAGTGAGTAATCAGGTCAGCTTCACTCCTTCATCGTTCACTCTTCATCTTCAGGCTGATTCCGTTGTTTCATAAACGCTCATCTAAGTATCCAGTGTGCTTTAAAACGCATCCCCTTCAGATTAAGAGGAGATAAACTGGACGTGAAACTCATTAAATACAAGCGGGCAGTAAATATACAGTAAGTATGTGGACAAATGCATTTTAGCATACTTTAAACTAGAGCACTCATTACAATATACTCATGTGAAGTAAGTCTAATGTTTTCAGACACTTTGATGACAACAGAGTGAAAATGTTACAGTTAATCTGCAAAAAAATCTAAGTACAGTGTTGAGAAAATCTCCTTTAAAGTTGTACAAATGCAAATTTACAGTAGGAAATTTACTAATTATCTTCATGGAACATGATCTTTACTTAACATTATTTCAGCGTAAAAATGGATCATTTTGACCCATACAATGTATTGCTATATATTGCTACACATATGTTTGTGTTTATCATCAAGGAAAGGTATAAATAGGGGCCTAAACGATGAACACGACTGACCTGCTCAGAGCGTAACAAGGGAAGGCTCTGAAGAGCACGAGGCATCTTTCTGAATCTGTATTTGTGAGGCACATGCAGTCTTTTTATGACTGCAGCATGTTTGAGGTGTTTGCTGACACCTGCTAATGACTGTGTTTATGACTCGCAGTCTAAACCACATGAAACACTAACATATTTATATCTCCCCATGCTGTCTTCCTGTTTCTTTTAATAAAGCTTTAATGCCCTGATCACGTGATGACTTCGCTGAACTACACGCATGTGGCCGGGCGATCACAGGAGCTGGCGTTCACGGCGGGTGGGATGGATGCTCCAGAGATCCTTCCACACACACACACACACTCAATTAGGATGGAATGTGTAATGAGTTTATTTTTAGCACATTGTGCTATTTGCAACCTGTGCGTTGTTTCCCACCGGTCTCCTCTCCTCCTCGTGTCACACACCACTCCTCCTCTCGCTCTCTCTGTCTCTGGGCCGCTCTGCTCCGGTTCCCATGGAAGCAGCCACCATCTTATTTCTCTCCGCTTGAGCTCAGTGTCGACTTTGTTGGATGATAATTGTGGTGTCAGCTGAAGGATGTGTTTCTTCTGAGCCCCGCCTCAAAAACATTCAATGCAGGAAATCTCAAGGTCAAATATCATGCATGTAGAATGCCGATCAGTATTTTTGTCGTTATTTTGCAGGGGTCAAAAGTGTCAAACTCTTTTCATTCAAAAACAGCTAGGTGGGATTGGTCTGCAGACAAAGTGTCTTAAAAAACACAGCTCTTGAAGTGTTTGTGTCGTTTGTAGTTTCTGAAACTAAAAATAGCAGTCTGATGGTCTTTTCTGTAATATACACTGTGAATCATAACTGACAGTAAAGACATTTGTAATGAAAAGATTCAGAAGATAACAAAATATTCTATTTCAAATAATGGCTGTGCTTTGTTTTAATTTAAGTATTCTGTTAAACGCAGCTTTTACAAAACATATTGAACATCGATAATACTCAGTAATGTGTGTCGAGCAGTAGATCAGTCTATTATGATGATTTCTGAAGATCATGTGACACTGAAGACTGGAGGAATGATGCTGAGGATAACATCACAGAAATACATTAGCACAGATTCACACAGAAAACAGTACTTTTAAATTGTAATAATATATTACGTTTTTATCTTAAAAAGATCAAATAAACGCATCACTGATATTTTCAGTGGCTGATGTTTATCTACATACAGATGATGCAATTCATATTCAGAATACATGCCTTAATGAAATTATGGACATTACAGAAACATATTATCTCAACTCAGATAGTGTATGATGAACTAAACTGAAAAAAGTCAAAGCACCATGCCCAAATATCATGTAAAGTATGCGACAACATGTTTGCAACATCAAACATCAAACGTGTTTGCATTATGTGGAACTGTCCAGAAATGAAATCATTTAGTTTAAGGGAAGATATTTTCTGATGCAGCTGCTGTTTTTTAACAAACTAAATATAGCTCTTGTTTGTTAGAATGCACTCAAAAAATGATTCACTTAATTTTTTTTTTTTTTTTTTTTTCACATTTATTTTAGCAACATTTAAATAAACACACTGAGTTGGCTAACTTTCAATAGGATTTCCTTTTTTGTAGATAAAATAAATGGTTAACTAATTAAAATAATTGAGTTTTATTTCACCAATTTCTCTTCCTGTCCAGACCCGTTTCCCATTCTAAAATGATCCTTTAACACGACTAAAAACATTTATGCATTGTAGCTCAAATGTTTAAAGTAATGTGGCTGAAAATCACTGAGTTAGGTTAACTTGATTAAAGTAATAACCTAAACAAGCAGCCAATGCTATTTTGAGCTACTTTCAAGTCAGTTTACTAAAATTAAAATGTACACCTTCTGTAGCAATTCAAACATGTTCAGTTGTGAGTCATTTATAAGTGATATTTAAATATTGTATCACATAACAGTGTAAGAAGGGGCAAGCGTAGTAGATCCTATTGCGAGCTTTATTACAACACAGCGTGGTCAAACAAACAAGATCCAATCACCAGCAAACAGATATATCCAAGAACGTGACAGAATCATAAATCAGTATCCAAGCAATGGTCAGGGCAGGCAGCAAGACGTTCACAAAAACAGAATACAGTCCGAGGTCAAAATTCAAAAGGGCAATCCAAAGTAGCAAGACAACGAAACAAGGCAAGACTATGGCAATGGTAAACAGGGCAAAACAATGAACATGAACTAGAGAAAACGCTTGGTAGAGTCCGCAACAGCAAAACAATACTTCGTGACTCCCGTTTAAGTAGTCGTCAAACAGGGAGTCACCATGGAAGAAGCGAAGGGAGCTGAGACAGTGGTGAGAGCTCCCTCTGCTGACTTGGCCTTACCTTTAGAATAGGTAACACTTATTAACGAACTATAAAGACTTTCCTTTCTGAAATAAATCATTGCCCACATAACATTATCACTGATTAATAATTTATGAACACAGGTTTTATAAATGATTAGTTCATCATTAACTAGTTACTTGGGAAACACTTTAGAGTATTGTTTCTTACTTACTTCAAAACTAATCAATAGCTAATATACATACTAATTAGTTAACACATCTCCCTTAGTAGTTAACAGTAGTGAGTTCAGTGTGAGTTCTTCAGTAATTCTTCTTAGTAAGAAATCTTTTCGTTACTTGTGAATGAAACTGTTAGCATATCAATTATTAATTGAATGTTTAGGAAATGATCAGTTTATCATTAACTAATCACATATAAATGACTCAGAACTAGTGCTGTCCAATGATTAATCGCGATTAATCGCATCCAAAATAAAAGTTTTTCTTTACATAGTATATTTGTATGTACTGTGTATATT
>JAUYWG010000045.1:939336-982851 GCA_034779775.1 Enteromius afrohamiltoni
GAAGCACTTTCACAACGACACACAGCGTCTCCAGAACATGGCGCCCGCAGCAACACTACAGACAGAATAATAGCTCTGCCTTCTTTCTTTCCGTAAACAATTGGGCGGTGTAATGAAGCATGCCCCCAACTTTGTGATGTAGCAAAGTAGGGGGGTGTTTAAATCAGCTGTTTAAGGGGGCGATTTGAAATGGCATCACATGACCTCTTTAACAATGCACACTGCTACTAAAAGCTGTTTTGTACTTTTAACATATTGTTGACAATCACCTAATAATACAGGTGGGAAAGAGAATGCCACGTGAAGATTCAGATATATAAAGTATATCACACAAACCCAAAAACATCATCATGATAACACACAAAACTTCACTATAAACCAGAGGACACAAAAACTATTGTGAAACATGATTACTTAAATAAAATGCTTTAATTTAATTTAATTTAATTTAAATACTGTTTAAATAATTTGATTTTTTTTTCTCTGGATCTAGTACAGATACAGATTGACTGGATATAGAAACTTAGTACCTAGTAACAGAATTTATTTATTACTATTATTATTATTATTATTATTATTATATACAATATTTTACAGTTACACACATTTTTTATTTTAATTAAATAATTAATTGTATTTACATTATATTATTTTTACAGTATGGACAGCTATTATGGGCATCATCGCTCTTAAGAGTTTTAAAATGCTTCTATTTTTTTTTTTTTTACCCCATTCCAAAATGACAATTCATGAATGATTATTTTCTATGAACCTGTTATACCAGTTGATAATTAAATCCCAATGATATCAGATTAAATGTTTATGTAAATTATTTTGTACAAATTTGGACTTTTTTTTATACAATTGCATAACATGATCCTTGCTTGTGTTAAAAGGTTAGAAGATTATATATGTAGATGAGTACTCATATAGGTTGTGGACAGTGCAGTTTTAAGACATATCCAGATGTTATACTAGCTATTTATCTGTATAAGTTGTGTGGTTACATTAAATTTAAATAAATTATTTCATTTGTTTTCCCTGTATGTGCTGATAGAAAATGATGAAGGATAACAATTTGGTGCGCCATCTGGATGCTTGTGAGACCATGGGCAATGCTACGGCTATTTGCTCAGACAAGACTGGCACACTGACTACCAACCGAATGACCGCAGTGCAATGCTATGTGGGTGATGTCCATTACAAGGAGATACCAGACCCTAGCTCCATCACACCCAAAACTTTGGAAATGCTGGTCAACGCTATATCCCTCAACAGCGCCTACACTACTAAAATACTGGTAAGACATAGAAACCTTCAGCTGTTTGGCTAACACTGGTGTTATCTAATAACTCCTCGGCAACAATAGAGTTGAATGTTAGTGTATAAGAACAAGCACAATACTTATATACACTCCCTAGCCAAAAAAGTTGCACAC
Organism: Enteromius afrohamiltoni; assembly: GCA_034779775.1. Lineage (NCBI taxonomy): Eukaryota > Metazoa > Chordata > Actinopteri > Cypriniformes > Cyprinidae > Enteromius > Enteromius afrohamiltoni. The sequence continues at coordinate 940,775 of JAUYWG010000045.1, forward strand.
TAATATTTGTTTGTACCTCCCTGATATTTGATTGCATTGTGCAGTAATTGCAGCTTTGTTTTGTCGACCTCATGCAAAATACTGTATGTTTCCTGAGAAACTTCCACATTTTGAAGCAGATGAATCTTAAAATGTTCACCCTGGACATGCCCATAGGATACATCTACCAGTATGGGTCTTGCTACACATTATATTAGATACAAATTGTAGTACAAAATATGCCAGAGACAGTGGTACAAGCACAAAATAGCTGAATCAATTTCAGAATTTCAGATTCTTATAAAGCATATCTAAAAGACAATAGTACACCATTAATTAGCTCACGCCAGTTCAGTGTTACTTACAATACTTACAGAACCCATCCCTGGAGACCAGTACCGAGAGCTTTTGAAACCATACAAAGCAAGACTTGGATAAGCATGTCATTCCAGAAGACTTGTTGAAATGAGCAGAACTCTTTATCCCTGGAGAGATCCCCCAAGCTACTGTGCTTTGCTGCTCCATTACACAATTAATGCATGAACCTCTCCTCACCTAACACTTGAAAGCTCCTTCAGGAAACTTTCCAAAGTCTCCTTTCCATCGTAAAATAATCCAGCATAAACCAGCAAAGCTAGTCCACATTTTCTGTACAGAATTTTCAAAGAAGAAACCGAAACAGCAGATGCTTCCACATGTAATCTAACACATAGACATAAAACAGCAAAATGTATAATGTAGTGGAATTAAATGTTGGCCAATAATGTGGCATCAATGGCTGTCATGTTTTGGGCAGTTGATCAACTCATCTATGTTTTGATTAGCATTCTAAATCCAATTGACCGTTCACAAAGACTGGCCCTCCTTAGTTTCTGTTGCCATGACCGACAAACGACGCCACTCTCACACTACACACATTTTCACCCAGTGAAAAAAACATCAGAGCAAGGAGAAAACTGAAATTACACAGACACAGAAGACAGAGCAGGTATGCAACATTTTATTATTTTATACTGTCATTATACATATAAGTTCACTTTTAGTATAGCTGCAGTACAAGCTAAAAACCAATCATTTAGTAGTGTGTACTCAAAAGTCCAGTTCAGACTGTCAACCCAAATCTGAATTTTGTGCAAATTCAATTGAAATCTGACCATATTTAGATAGTCTGAAAGGCAATGAACTACATTAAATCGGATTTGTGCAAATCTGTTTCGAGCTACATTCGCATGTGGTTTGGAATCATATTCAAATTTCGAAATCTGTTTCAGTCTGACTCATCAGATCGAATTTAGATTAGCCTTTTCAAAATCGTATTTGAGCTGACAGTCTGAATGAGGCTAAAGCTCACTAATGTTGCACTTTACCCTTTATCGGGCAAGGAACTATATTCTGTAACTTAATTCAATCATTCATTAAAGCGGTCTCGTGCCTTTCCGTGAGCTCGTGTAAGCGCATGGATTTCTTCCAGCCAATCAGCAGAAATCTGTCTATGTCACAGATGGCAACACCGTGGCATTTGACCAATCAGGAGTTGCCCGGTGGCGATTCAAACATCAGCGTACTTCCGTAGTTTGAAAAATATGTGTTTACACTCATACCCACTCTCACAAAAATATAAATAGCATAGTTGTGTTAAATGTTAAGATCTGTGTTGTTTGCATAACATTTCTAGAATTTAGTGAACGCTGTGACATGAAAAATGGTGTGATCATATTTGATCATACGCCCTATTCAGGTAACTGCCTGTATGTCTATATTTAGATTAGCCTGATGCCGGATCTTTTTATGTATATACAAATAATGCATTAAAATGTAGGAGAATAGTAAGTAATGTTAACACAGGTTTGTATAACATTATGCAGTGATTCAGTGGAAGATTTTTTGAAATGATCAAGCCATAAATAGTGAAATATAATGTTTAACTTCATAGATTTTATTCATTTATTACTTTTAACCCAGTTTTTATTATTATGGCATACATTTTACTGTGAGCCTTATTACTGCTAAGATAAGTGATACCACCTGGACTAGTGTGTTATTTTCACTGTTATATATTATATATTTAAATAATTTATATATAAATATTATATATTTACATATTTGTCAGTATTCTTCATTTTCAGTAGATCTAAACTGTAAATGTGTGTGTATATCCACAAAAAAAAATAAAACAAAGGGAAAAAATAAATTAATTAAATGAGAAAAGGATTATGTACATTTTATGTATTTATTTTATGTGTGTTTTTAACATTGTAAATATATGCCCTTTTTGGGAAAAAAGATGACCATGGACTGGCGAGGAACCATATATGATAATTTCATTGACCTAGATTTAAAACATAAAATTGTAATTATTTTTATAAAGCCACAAAAGCGTAAAGGTCTTGTTATAGCCTCCGACAACATTCCAGGGTTGAAATGATGAATTTCCACTTATTTCAGTGAGTGCCCTATGAAGGGTTAAAAGTACATTTTAATATACTAGAAAGTGGACCAATTTTTATCCCAAGGAGTAATAAAATAGTACTCTTACACGTATACTACCTGTACACTGATATATCTATACTACTACATAAAATATACTTGAACTTAAGTATATTTAAACTTTTTGGTAAGGGGTGCTTTTCCATGCTGAACCAACACAGTCTCACGACCAATTCTGACATATTTTATGAGGTGGACTTTGTAAGATTTGTCTAAACCCCAGTGATGGGTAGGTTTAGGGACAGGGTTAGGTGTAAGTAATTAATACAAAGTCATACGAATCGGCAACTCATAAAATACCTATAATTTAGCAAACATAATATGAATTCAGACAAGTGAATTTGAACGAATTAGCCACCTCGTAAAATATGTATGAATTGCTGAGATCGGGCTAGCACAACATACCTTATACTGATGATCAGGAATGCTGGATTGTCCAGCAGGAAGTCCTTGTAGATTTACATTTAAGGGAATATTGTGCTCTCAGGTACAATGGCTAATTTGCACAGTTAATGAAACTTTTAGTTCTTTTGATATAGATGTAATAATTGGAGCAGTTGTGAAGCATTTCTTAGTAGTCCAAGCAGCTGGTTCTCAGCCACAAAAGAGTTGGTGTAATCCTGAAATCGGAGTAGGACACACAGTACAGGTGATGCTGCTGGCATGTACACTGATACTTCAGCCGGTAGTCTGAGCTCTGCAGAGACTTCCTGTCGCTCTGATCTCAGGTTGCTTCTACCACCTGTTCCATCAGACCTTCTGGTCCTCTGATTGGAGAGGTCAGGTCTGACACTAATGTCATGTTCCCAGGCTCCCATCAATTCTTGATTGGAGGTTACATGTCGGTGTGTGTGTGTGTGTTTGAGGACTGTTCAGTAGGTCATCGGCTGTAGGCTTTGGATTCTTAGTTACACCAAAGACAGAAACAGTTAGCCTTTTTTCAAAGCATTTTCAAAGGTTTGTTTGAGCACACAGTATCAGATAGCCATTAACACATTGTTGCATGTGTTTCATTCATGCTTGATGTGTTTTCAATTGGCTTCTGCTTGTGAATCTAGGAACGGGTCCATTCAGTGACTCCACACAGGTACTCTGGTTTCTGTCATCCAGATGATGAACGGCTCTATGAATAGAACTATGTGATTCCATCCAAATGCCTGTTACCTGCAGTATAAAGGTATCATGGTGCGTGAATATGGACATCATTCAGTACTATGGTACGACATGTTCAAGGATCATTTTTGGTCCTGTTAAACAAACAAACATAGCACTACTCCCAGCCAGAACCAAACCGGAATATCTTTAAGTCAAGACCAACTTGGCAAAGCCACATCCTCCTCTACAATGTATATTAGGAATGGGAGACTTTACTGTCATGCGGAATTTAATTCCATTCCTGATCAAAGACACCTTTCTGTGATTTTCAAGCAAACTAGTATTGTGCCTGAGTCCACCTTGTTGAGTCCAAGTCTTTATCCAATCGAGTTCAATTTTCTGCCAAGCAGGCAACCAAAACAAAACATGACAACATAGACATCAGTTGAGGGCTGCAACTGCGCTTTTTAAACCAGAATATCCAGGCGGTACTAATACTGTCAACATATAAGTACTTTTAATTAACATGTTTTCTTAATGCCTGTTGAACATAACAGAGACATTTTATGAGTGTTACAATGAATTTCTTACATACGCTACCTTTAATGTCTCTATGTTATGACTGATTTTTTCATCTTTTATATCGAAAACGTCTATGCCTGTTCCTTTAATTATTCAAACACTCCTACCTTTATTTTTCAAGCAGTTTAATTTCTCAGGTGTGCTTGATTAGGGATTGAGTTAAAGAAAGTTTTTGACCCCTTGTTTTATTATCTATCACTTAGACAAAACGTCTGCTCATCTGCTACTAGTTATATGTAAAGTTGGGGTACTCTGTGCTCAAAGTTTGGACACCAGTGCAATTCTGAATGAATTATTCAGGTCAATTTAAACTCAAACTTGACTTGGACTCTTTTCAACATGAATGATAAAAGTAAGAAACGGCATACGTTTAAGACAACAACATTATTAAGTGACTCGATTGGTAAGGACTTGGACCCAACACTAGTCTATATGCCGGAAAGAATACTGCCCTGTGAGACTTCTCTGCTATTTTGGGAGCAGTTTTTTCATTCTGCACATGACAAGGTGAAATATCTCCCTGTCTCGTGTCTGATAAGTTGTGACTCATTTTGGGCAAAGTCGTTTGTCCGGCTGCAGCCGCTCCATGTGGCTCAGGGTCTCTGCCAAAGTCTCTCTACGATGCCTCAGACTGCCACTCATTCATTTCAGCCAATCAGCTTTGGCAAAGCGTTCAGCTCACGGCCGGGACAGGGCTGTCACTGTCTGTGTAGGTAACACTGAGAAATCAAAGAGGTGATATGAGGATGACCTTCTAGGGGACACAAGAGGGCATCCGTGGCTCCTGCGGCGAGAAGGAGAATAGATTGAGGGCCCGTGTGGAGCGCAGGAGCCGAATAGGGCCCTAAAAAGGAAGTAGTGCTGCCAGTGCATGTTTTGCCATATGCCGTGGTTCGTAGGAGTGCGTGTTGACCAGGGAGAAGACAGCTGTTCAGAGAGCTTTGTGTGCCAGCGCCTCTCTGAGGGGTGCTATGAAATCCGCATCAAATGCATGAGCAGTCTTGAATGACCCAGGTGAGCAAACACGAGGTACTTTTTTAATGTCATTTCTTCCCTTGAGGTACACTTAGCGAAGTTAGTAAAGTTCTTGTGGCAAAAATGAAATTTATAATTCCACTTTTCCACCTTCTGTGTGTCTTGGGAATTAAATGGTCCGGTTTCAATTACCCAGTAAGCCATTGATGCATAAACAAGCCAGTCACAGTCTGATGCTAGAAAGTTAAGATAAAACATTAAAATGTGTAACCTATAAACCGGCTTTGTTTGCTGAAATTTCTGACTTTTTGTGTTACAGCCTACAGAAATTCCACTGCTTGCACATTGTGGGTCAACAAAATCAAAATCCCTGAAGTAATACTCGCTGTTTAGTGTTTGCTTTTGTTCAAGCAAACGGTGGACAATGAGATTTGAATTGGTTTTGTGATCTGACAGGTATGCAGCAGGTACCTAAATCCTCTTTGGCTTTCTTCTGTTTCAGCCTCCAGATAAGGAAGGAGGTCTTCCTAAACAAGTGGGCAACAAAACCGAGTGTGGCCTGCTGGGCCTGGTCATGGACCTGAAGCGAGACTACCAGACAGTCCGGAACCAGATCCCAGAGGAGAAACTCTACAAGGTGTACACGTTCAACTCTGTGAGAAAGTCCATGAGCACTGTCATCAAGCTCCCAGACGGCAGCTTCAGAATGTACAGCAAAGGAGCGTCCGAAATCATCCTTAAAAAGTGAGTGCCTTTCATCTGCTCTCTGATGCTTCATCTCTCGTAACAATTTGTCATAAAAGCATTTCGTTGTCATAATAGCAGATGGAGGGACATTATGTTGAATTACTCTAGCTTCACGTGCCTGGTGTTATTTAGATGTGCTCTTTGTGGAATGATGTAATGAAGAAATTTCTTCCGAAATTGGTGTGATGAAGGGAATGTGCATGTCCTTGTTTCATATGAGCATGTTGTCTTCAGGTGTATGCGCGTTCTGAACGAAACGGGAGAACCGCGCGTCTTCAGACCGAGGGACAGGGATGAGATGGTAAAGAAAGTAATTGAACCCATGGCCTGTGATGGACTCAGAACCATCTGCGTGGCATACCGAGACTTTCCTGCGGACCCAGAGCCCAACTGGGAGGATGAGAACAACATTCTGACTGAGCTGACCGCAATATGTGTTGTTGGAATCGAGGATCCCGTCAGACCCGAGGTGAGAGCTTCTCGTTTCTTCACAATTTTAATTCAAATTTTTATGTGAAGTATTGCATCAGGAGAGCACGGCTGTAATTTGACGTCTGGCTCGTCATTTACTGATCTTGTTAAGTATGTGCAAAGCCATAATATTTTCAAAATCGACTAGTTTCAGCTTTTTCAGACACGTTTCTCAGTGGGAACTTTTAATTCAGATGCATGATTATTTTTTAACATCAGATTAAAATGCTTTGGTCTCAGTGGGTTTTTTTTGGCCTTTGCACATCTTAATCCTATATGTAGTTTATAAAACCAATTTCGGGAGGAGTGCGCATAGGTACTCATCAGGGGTGTCACAGTTGGGTGAAAAGTGGGACTAAATTACCAGGGCCCCAAGTGGGGGGAGGGCCCCTGAGCAGTGAAATTTTATTTTCCTTTAAATATCATTTTAAGATCACAATAAATGTTGTTAACTAATGTAAATGCTAATATTTGGAGTAAATGCATCAGTTGATCGACATATTAAAAGGTGTCGTAGGTAGAGCTTACGGGGGCCCATAGCCACTACTTGTGCATAGGACCCTGAATTTGGTGCTACGCCCTGGTAATCATCACTGATCCCCGTCTTTCCAATCTTCCACTTATTTCATCTCCCTATGAGATGAAAGCAGGTTTTAAAGGGTTAAAAGCATGAGCAAGTCTCAAACAAACACGTGAGGCTTTTTTTAAGGACAAGAGACCTGTTCAACAGCTAAAGCATAGCACAGTAATCGACACAGCTGAAGCACTAAGAACACTAGAACCAAGAATCGGGAATAAACTAGATATGAGGGAGATCCCTAAGAACACCAAGACCAATAGTAATATTTAAAGGTTTTGCAATCCCATTCACTTCCTAGGTCCTAAGAACACTCCACAGTGCACATTTCACCTCATATCATCTTTATCTTGAAGTTGCATCAGATTCCCATGCAAGGTTGTGAAAGAGAGACATGTTAAAAACACGTCCTCAAATGATTGTACATCTTCATGCACAAGGACTGAAGAAGCGTCTATACTGCTGCATTATTTAACCTCCTCCTTTCATCCCACTGTTTCTTTGCTCTGTCTCTGGAGCCACGCTCAGTAATTGTCAGTTTGTTGAAGGCTTCTTACAGAAAGCAGCAGGAATGGAGGAACATTCGTGAAGCTCTGCAGAATCAACCTGTTTTCTGAAACTGCAGAAATGCCATTTTGAATTGGTTTGTTTTTTTGCAGCATTCTGTTGCCAACACAGATTTGGTGCGTTTGATCTCAGCGCTCGGGACACGTGAGCCATTCCTTTCCCTAATAAACAGCCGAAACCTAAGAATCTGTAAACATATCCATTAGTCTTAAATGTCTAATGTTACCACGTCACCTTCTTCTGCCGTGGTGTTTAATTGATGAGGCTCTTCCTCTCCTCCTGATGAGTTAAGTGAGACTGGGCTGTCCTTGCGTTTCTCAGAAATACTTGGACGTCTAGTCAAGCAGATATCATCTCTCGCTTTGGAGTCTAGACCGGCCCCCAGTTCCATAACGTCTTTGATTGTGTTGGATTCACAGCTTGAATTAAAAACGTACCTTGGTGCACTTTTTATTGAGACACGAAATACATACCAACAAGTACATATCACTGCAGTTTCCAAAAGACATGAACACTAGAGGCAGTACTCTGACACATTTTATTCCTAATTACTAGAAGAATATCATGCTGTAACAATATTAATATGTTGGGATATTTGAAAACTGATGCTTTTATCATCACACATATTTATGTGTTTTTAAAAATTGTAGGTTTGTTCGGTAGCTGAAATTACACGCTTGCATCAAGAAATGTGTTGTTATATCAGTTTTGCATTTGTTATCACTCTCAGGTAGGTTTAGGGTTGGATTTGGTGTAGGGCATATTTCCAACAGGCCGTGAATATTTGAATTCTAAACCACCGCAATACATACCTATATCAGCGCAATAAAAATGTATTTAATCTGTGTTTTAGCACCATTCGGTGGACGAAATATTTCAATAGCTTGAAAATCCCTGAGACCGATTAATCTTCTTAGCTGATATTTCGTAATAAAGCAAAGTATGCCCTATTTTGTGCTCTATATAGCAAAATACATAGCATAAGCACAATAAAGCTTGTTTTTGTTTTAAAAAAAATTTTTTCCATAAACAAAATGTTTATTTTAAATTTGACATTTAATAATTTTTGTCAGTTAGATTTTGTCAGTAAGATTATTTATTTTTTCCTGTTTTATTTCTGTATTTATTATTATTATTATTTTTTATTTTTAATTTTTTGGTAAATGTACCTGGCATAATTTAATGCCATCATTATTTTTATTTATCTTTTTCTGAAAGTGAATTTAAATGACATGACAATAAAATAATGAATAATATGCAACCAATCAACTAATTAAATAAGATTAAATATATTTTTTAATGGATATCATTTGAATTAATATATATATTAATATATTTGAATTATATATATATATATATATATATATATATATATCTCCCTCTGGTCCCAAATATCTTACAGTACCTGATGATGCAGCACAACTTTGAAAGCTGACCATAAAACTCTTTTGCCTCTTGCTTTGCTGGTCTTAGGCAGTCTAATTGCTGGTTGTAGAAGGGTGTAAGCACTTTTCAGCTTAAATTTTTCAGCAGGAAAATGAAACCTCCATATGAATATGTTTTGTTGCATGAGAAATCATCTCCACCACTGTATAATTACAGCAGCGGTCCTTTGAATTCCTTTCTAATGAGCTCTCACTTGTTTCACTGGAGCATCTGAAAGAGAGAAAGAGAGATTAGAGGAATCAGAGCTGACCGAATCCCGTGTGTTTTGCGGTGATGTTCTCATTTACGGCTGCTGATGTGGGTTTGCGGTTTGCAGCGGCCTCTTCCTCTGAAATGAGGTGAATTAATGCTGTCCTGTGTCCGCAGGTGCCCGACGCCATCCAGAAATGCCAGCGGGCTGGAATCACGGTGCGTATGGTGACAGGAGACAACATCAACACGGCACGAGCCATCGCTATCAAATGTGGCATCATCCACCCCGGAGAAGACTTCCTGTGCATCGACGGGAAGGAGTTCAACAGGAGGATCAGGAACGAGAAGGGAGAGGTACAGTCCCATCTGCGTAGTATAGTACACATAGTTTGCAGCAGCATCTGTGGCAATAAGTATCAATAAGTTTTTCTGGTCCCTTAATGGAAGTAAGCAGTGCACAATGAATGTTAAAACAGTCCAAAATAGCATTAAACGTAAAATGAAATGGCAACCTTTTTCTGTCGGTTTTTTATTCTTTCTGATATTGATTCCCAGAAATGTTATGTTATTTCATTTTTCCTGTAAAGATAAAGACTGTAAATTAAACGTAATGCTCAATGTTTATTTATCTTTGAACAAACTGTTGCCAGTAAATAGCATAAATTAAAATCTACCAACCAGCTGCCAGTAATATTATAATTTCTACAGAAACGTTGTTTCTTTTTTAAAGAAGTATCAATACTGCATTTATTTGATGAAAATACTGTAATAATCCGACATCTTTTTACAATTGATTTGTTTTCTTTTTATCTATTATACAAAAAACAAAAGCAAAAGCTGTTTTCTTTTCATTGTATATATATTAAAAAAGCCTTGCCATGTGTACTGCATTAAGTCAACTGAGACCTTTGATAGCACTTCAGTGCTCTTTTGTTGATTTGTTGCTTTGATAATAGCGTCTGCTAAATGACTAAATCCAAATGTAATTTTCAAATAACTGTTTTCTATGTGAATTAATTCAAAGTTCTGGCAGGAAGCTATAGATTTGCTGCTCAAGAAACATTTCTGATTATTATCAATATTGAAAAAGGCCCAATATTTTTGTGTAAAATGTAACAAATTTAATTTGTTTTAGGGTTCTTTGATTCAAAATAACACACACACACACACACACACACGCACAAAAACCCTTCTGACCCTAAACTTTTGAACAGTCCTACATTTCCATATGAAGCCAATATGCTTTTATTTTGTCAGTTCTGACGCATGATTTGATGCATACACAGTATCTGGTGGCAGCTGGTATTTTTGGGAGAGAGACAGAAGTCTGTGTAGTGCAGGATGAGTCAGCAGAGAGAGACAGTGGCAGATCACACATGAGCTGGATGCGTTTAACTTAAGCCCTTTCTACTGCATAGCAAACTACAGTTTGAGAGAGTCTTTCCTCATGCTCACATGGGATGTTTTAATAAATTAGGAGATATGTGTACTACAGTAGTGGTTGTGTGGGAATTAAACTTTATTAGACAAACCATTCTCCTGACAGCTGCTCATCACGTGTCACTGAAACGTGACTCAGATCGAGACAGCAGCAAATCTCAACGTTGGCTTTCAGAAAAAAGAAATGCTATCAGAGTTTTAGCATTTCTTGCTACACAGTGTCCTAAGCTATTTACTCACTAATTATGCTGGCGATCCTGTGCAAGTTACTAGAGTAAGGGAAAGTGACCTCAAAATAATCACATTTCTAAGGTTTTTAAATGTATAAGACATTTGACCAAAGAACAAAGCAAAACGTTTTTTTGATTTACTGTCATCCTGATAGCTTTAATACTGACTGTACAAGTTCAAATGCTTTACTGCACACGTGATTTCTGCATTACAGAACAAGCTGATTGAGGTGATTGTTCAAAGCATTGCTTCATATAACTGTCTGTACTCTGATCATTTATGGGTTGTTTTTATGATGCTGTGATTACATTAGCCACGTGTGTACTCTGTGCTGCCAGTGCACTGCTGTTATTGATGTAGACAGTTATTGAACTTATTCGAGAGCTGGACGACGTTCTAACAAACACCTCACATGTGACTGATTTAATACACAGTCAAACCATGCAGTGTCTTTTCTGATGAGTGTTTGCGCTCATACTGTAACAGCAAGAAAAATATCTTTGTCTTTGGATTCCATCAGACGGGTGTGTACCACTTTTTGGCAGCTGTAATGAGCGTCTTTGTCATGATGCATGGACATCTGTCTCATGTCTCCGGCAGGTCGAGCAGGAGCGCATTGATAAAGTGTGGCCTAAACTACGAGTGCTTGCCAGATCCTCACCGACGGACAAACACACACTGGTCAAAGGTGAAGAAACCTGCATGAAACCCTGAACCGAATCAGACACAATCACTTCACAAGCATTCATGCATTGATATATTTCCTCATATCTAGAAGCATGAAGATCACACAGCAATTGGTATTATTCTAACACACTGAATGAATAATAAAAAGTTATTTATATTGTGCAGGAAGATACTATAAAACTGTAAAAAGTGTATTACTGTATGTATTGTTAAACACATTTTAATGGAGATTGTGATCTAAAACCATTATTACAAAACATGTTAAATTAGCTGATGAACAAGGTGACATTTTTAGATGAATAATCAGGTGGCATTTATACACAGCATACACAGTGTGTTAGTAAAGTGCTCTGGAATCAGATCTGCATTACGTAAGACTGAAAGTCATGGCTGAAGTTACAGCATAATTAACATACTGTAATTAAATGTTGTGCTATAATTACATCACTAGTGTATTTAATTAGTTATTTCCAGGCGTTATCGCTTGATTGTCCCTGATGTTTTGCTATCACATAGCTTTAATGTTGGAAACATATGGTTGGTTATTATAAGTGTTAAATGAGTCACTCCAGTAAAGATGTAGCATTTGTGTCCACAACATTTACTGAAGTGCACCAGACACAGAGTTCTGCTCTTAAGTCATTCACATTGTGAACAATAACACATTGTTATTAATTAATAAATAACAATAACAATAGATAATTCAAATTAATAATTAAATAAAAATAATTAATATTGCACACAAACACAGTTTACCTTTTACCTACCTTGTTTATCATGTTAATATAAATAATTTAAAATAACATCAATAAAAAATCAACCAAAACTAACAAACATTTAGCTTATCTGCATGTCCTGTAGGCATTTCAGAAAGGAAAATGTAAAAGAAATTGGGAGAATCAATGAATTATCATTAATTTCTTGCAGTTTTGTGATTATATGCAATCAAGTAATCAATAAAACATGACTCAAAACTAAAGTCTGATTGTACTTTAAACTGTAATTTGATCTAATTACAAGTGCTTAGTTTCTGGAATCTGATCCAGAGTACATGTAATCAGTTATTACCCAACTTTGTATATATTGTTTATATTAATGTATGTATTAACTATTAAGTATTACTAGTTACAATTATATTGTACTGTATGTATATATATATATACATATATCTTCATATTGTACAGTGCAATTTGAGAAGTTGAGGAGTTTGTTGTCTGATAAAACGTCTCAGATCTTGCAGAAATGTTCTTCTGATTGAGAATGACTGAGTGAGGTGGTCTTGTCTTTCAGGTATTATTGACAGTACTCTGGTGGACCAGCGGCAGGTGGTTGCTGTGACTGGTGATGGAACCAACGATGGCCCGGCCCTTAAGAAGGCAGATGTGGGCTTTGCCATGGTAAGAACCGATCAAAGCACTTCTGAGTCTCCTCATTCAGCAGCAGGCTCAGAGCGCCCCCTAGAGTGAGCCAGGGCCTCTCACTCCTGGTTCATGACATCTGTCAATTGAGCTGAAAAAACAGCTTGTGTCAGCACGGCCCTGCTATTTCTATTTTCATAAGTTCAGCTGTGTCAGAGGAGAGCATATTCTTGTGCTGCTGCTCATCAAACTGACACCAGCTGCCTGCGGGTGGCTTCCTCTCTGTGGTATTTACCATGATTTTACTGTCAGATGTGTCTTAAGGGAGAACAGTCCCTCAGGCTAGTCTTTAAAAAAAAAACACAAAAACAGCGTGAGGAGAAACAAACTGTTCACTCAGACACAAACAAGATTTTAACATTTACTCACAGTTCAGTCTGGTATCATTCACACAGAACATAAGTGTGATTACATGTAATGAAAATAATTTCAGCAATGCAAAGTCCTTACAAGGTCCTATAATTGTCACATCTTCACAAACAACCGCTCCAGGATCAGTCACTAACACAACCCAACCAGCCACGCCTGAACCTGAACCAATCACCCGATCGCAATCACCGGAGTTCTAGCACCTGTCCCCAATCACTCACTCACCTTAAAAGCCCAGCTCAGATCAACATGCGTTGGCTGAGCTCAAGGTCTTTACTTGAAGTCTTGCAAAGAGGACGCTCATATCCTGGTCTCCCGCTCTCTGCATGCCTGAGTTTCTTAGACCTCTATACCCAGTGACTTTATGCCTACCTGCCTGCTGTGCTCTCTGATCGACCAACCAACCTCAATTCAGAGACTGAATATTATCCCAAATACCTTTATTGAAAGTTGTACTTTAGACGGTGCTATTTACGTTCCCTTATTCTATTACTTACCTCAGTTACTCACCAACAACAAAGCTACTTACCTTAAATGTCAATACTGAAGTTTGACTATGAACGGAGCTGTTTATGTTGCCTTACCTGAAAGATTACCTGCACCGCTCCTTTTGTGTTTGCTCCCAGCTTGTTGAGAAATAAAGCTACTCACCTGTGAAAACTATACCTCCCTGTGTCTGCCTGTTAACTGAGTGTGACAGAAGCTCAGCCCCTTAAACGTATACAGGATTGCACAATGGAGATGGAGGATGTCGATTCATCAACCCAACCATATCTGGCTTTCCTTTAAGTATTAAACAAGATGCAGCTCACAACCTTCAGCCAGTCCATTTGCACGCCCCGCATTGTTTTCTGGAGAAAGTGGCTCATGTAGTGGATTTCTTCTGCTTTATATTGAAGCACAGCCACACCTCTTTTAAACCGATCGCACAAAAATTGCTTTTATAATCACCTTGCTGTCCGGACGAGCGCTGCAGTGGCCTGAGGCATTGTGGACATCAGACAGTACCTATTAGATCAGTTCCTCCAACAATTTTGTTTAGTGTTTGGCCAACCGAACAATACACTCACCATTCCCAAGGAAATACTCCAACTCCAACAGGGCAAAAGACCCATGCACGAATTTATTTAGCCCTAAATTTAGCCCTACTTTAGCCCTAAATTGCGGATGGAATGCTTCTGCTCTATTAGCTGTGTTTCGCCGGGGCCTCAATCCGCAGATCAGATCACAAATGGCCATTTATGAGGACAATGTGGGTCTCGACGCCTTTTTAAAAAGAGCACTCACTATTGCACAGCACTTATCAGCTTGTGGTGATTCATGACCTGTGGCAACGACCAAGGTGGAGCCCAGGCAAACGGAAGCCTATCACCTCACTCCCCAAGAACTCACACGCCGCTTACGAGGTGGTCTATGCCTTTACTGTGGCGATCCCGCACATAAACTCCAGCAATGTCCAATTCGACCTCCAAGAGCAACGGTTGAGTGTGGGGCATGTCATGAATAAATCACATATTATACCTTTGATTTATGCCATGATTGTTTTTAACACTCACCTTCTCCCTATGAAAGCACTGGTTGACTCAGGGGCAGCTGGAAATTTTATGTTGTCTCGATGTTTGGAAGCCTTAAACATTTATATCGAACCCCACTTTATATCGAATTACCACAATACAAGGGAAAGCACTGGATGCTCGTCCCATTTCTCACAGCACACCTGTTCTGACGCTTTGCATCGGCTGCCTCCATGAGGAAAACATCACTTTCTTTCTCTTACCAAAGTAGACTTACTGTTGGGCCGACCTTGGCTTGAAACCCATGATCCCAAAATCCTCTGCAGTTCAGGTGAGGTACTGAAATGGAGCAAGTTCTGCGCTGATCATTGTTTCCCGCCTCTTCCACAGCATAACATTCCTTGCATGTCAACCACCATTGAAAGTCCAGAAGTGAAGATTAAAGTCCCAATTCCATCCGAGTACAAGAACTTTACAGATGTGTTTAGCAAGCAAGCAGCCACAAAACTACCTCCACACCGTTCCTGGGATTGCGCAATCAACCTCGTTGCCAACACTGTATTACCAAAAGGCTGTGTTTATCCTCTCTCTGTACCCGAACAAAAATCTTTGAAAGAGTATGTGGCAGAGGCATTAAAACAAGGTTTTATTCATCCCTGGACTTCACCGGCCGCCTCAAGTTTCTTCTTTGTGACAAAGAAGGATGGTGGGCTACGCACCTGCATTGATTACCGGACTCTCAACAAACATACGGTAAAGTTTGCATACCCACTTCCTTTAATGCCATCTACAATAGAAGAACTCAGGCGGGCAAAAATATTCAGTAAATTAGATTTACAAAGTGCTTATAATTTGATTCTTGTAAAGAAAAGAAAATGAATGGAAGACCTTTAAGTTTTAAACAAGATGCAGCTCACAACCTTCAGCCAGTCCATTTGCACGCCCCGCATTGTTTTCTGGAGAAAGTGGCTCATGTAGTGGATTTCTTCTGCTTTATATTGAAGCACAGCCACACCTCTTTTAAACCGATCGCACAAAAATTGCTTTTATAATCACCTTGCTGTCCGGACGAGCGCTGCAGTGGCCTGAGGCATTGTGGACATCAGACAGTACCTATTAGATCAGTTCCTCCAACAATTTTGTTTAGTGTTTGGCCAACCGAACAATACACTCACCATTCCCAAGGAACTACTCCAACTCCAACAGGGTTTGACCGCATTTGTTACCCCTAGCGGCCACTATGAATACTGCGTGATGCTGTATGGATTGGCCAACTCACCTGCAGTCTTTCAAGATTTTATGAATTAAATCTTCTGTGACATGCTCCATCAGTTTGTGATCATATATACTGATGACATTTTAACTTACTCACCTGATCTGACCTCTTCACATCTCACATGTCCGCCAGGAACTCCAACTACTACGAGAACACCACCTTTACCTGAAGGGTGAGAAATGTTATTTTCATTTGTCCCGTGTTCACTTCCTAGGATATTATGTCTCCCAAGCAGGAATCGATATGGATCCTACTACTCTCCTCAAAGGGGCAAAGACTAAGATCCAGTGGAACCCAGCCGCACAGGAGGCATTCACAAAACTCAAGAGAGCATTCTGCACGGCACCCATTCTCCGTCATCCTGATCCCGAGGTTCAATTTGTGGTAGAGGTGGATGCTGCCACTACAGGCGTAGGAGCCACCGTATCCCAGAGACAGGCTAAAACTAACACTCTTCACCCATGTGCCTATTTCTCAAAGAAATTGTCCCCTTCCGAGCAGAATTATGACGTGGGAAATAGAGAGCTGCTAGCTATAAAACTGGTGCTGGAAGAATAGCGGCATTGACTGGAGGGAGCTAAGACACCCTTTCTGGTGATAACGGATCACAAAAACCTACAATACCTGCGGGAGGCGAAGCGTCTCAACCCATGGCAAGCACGGGGGACACGATTTGACTTTTCTATCACCTACAGACCAGGGACTCAAAATACTAAGGCGGATACACTGTCCCGAATATACCAACCTGGTCCTGTCACCGATGAACCAGAACCAATACTACCACCCTCAGTCTTCCTGGCTCCTATCTAGTGGTCATTACAGGACCAGGTCACTCAAGCACTGATCCACGAACCAGCCCCTCCAGAAACTCCTGCAGGTAAACTGTATATACCACAACCTGTCCGTCAGAACCTGTTGGAATCTTTCCACACTTCTCTAGGATCAGGACACCCTGGGAGTCACCGAACACTAACCCTCTTATGGAACAACTTCTGTTGGCCCGGGATGGCTACTCGCCTGTGAAAACTATACCTCCCTGTGTCTGCCTGTTAACTGAGCGTGACAATAATATAACTTCTTTTTTTCTTTCTTTTAATGTTAGGTTAAACTTATGACTTTGATTTTAGTAATGCATATTGTATATGGTTTTGCCTGTACCGACATTGACATTTACACGTAAAACCACATAAAATATGCATTGATAAAATTTAAAGGAATAGTTTAGCCAAAAATGAAAATCCTGTCATCATTTACTCTCCCTCGAGATGTTCCAAATCTGTATGAATTTCTTTGTTTTGCTGAACACAAAGGAAGATATTTTGTAACCTTCCATACCGGAGACAAATACTATGGAAGTCAATGGTGACCCAAAACAGCCTGATTACAAACTTTTTTTCCAGATGTCTTCCTTTTTTTCGACAGAACAAAGAAATGACAACACAGAATTTTCATTTTTGGGTCGACTATTCCTTCAACTTCATGAAATCTGTCAAACCTAACATTGAAAGAAAGAAATTCATGAATAAATGATTTTGATGCGGTCTGAAGCAGAGGATTGATGTGAATCACAGGGGTTCTGTCTTGGCAGGGAATCGCAGGGACAGATGTAGCCAAAGAGGCGTCTGATATTATCCTGACGGACGATAACTTCTCCAGCATTGTGAAGGCCGTGATGTGGGGACGTAATGTCTACGACAGCATCTCTAAGTTCCTCCAGTTCCAGCTGACCGTTAACGTGGTGGCTGTGATCGTGGCCTTTACCGGAGCCTGTATTACCCAGGTTTGTGCCTCTGTGTTTGTGGTGCTGTTTGCTAATGATTGCTCAAACCTGTCATGAGTGATTTGTGCAAGCCTGTATTACTTAAGTAATGCACTTCAGCTCGCATATTAACATGAAAGGTCAGTGAATTTTCTATTATTCAAGTCAGCAGGGACGCATTGCATTTACATTTACATTTATTCATTTGGGTCCAAATCGACTTACAGGTGGGGAAAAACAACAAGCTGAGGAAGTGCTCATAATACTGTATAATAGGCAATGTTCAAATAAGTGCATACTAGAAAGGGAAAGAAAGCGTAGGGTTAAGTATTTTTTTTAAGATGTCAAATAGTGTTGTAAGAGATGTTAATTAAAGAGATTTATCAAAAGTAACAGTGAAGACTTTTTCAAAATAAATGCTTTTCTTTTGAGCATTTGAAACTTTTTTTTTTTTTGCAAAAGTATATGTTAATTATATTTATGTTATATTTTAACATTCTTCACATAGAAAGTTACATTATAAAAGTACTGTTTTCACAATATTACAGTTTTTACTGTAATTTTGAATGAATAAACACAGCACTTCTATTAAAAAATACTGACTCCTCAGAGTAACTCCTCCAGCATGAATAATCCATCAAAGCGTGACAGTTGATAAAACAGGTAAAAGATTCTACAGATTTACATTAAATGGAGGGACTTGAGCCATATCTAGAGACCAGAAGATCACAGAGACTTGAGGGTGGAATCAGAACACCTTAGCAACCTCATACTAACGCCCTGGCAACCATCCAACACACTAGCAGTGAGAGGCCTCTCACATTTTCTTCATGAAATACACAAAGCTAGTTTAGGCTAGGCTTATTTAAAACTGCTGCCACCATATACAAGAAATCACTTGCACACTCTATTCTACTTCTATTCTAACTACATGTTTCCTTTTTTCATCTTGTGTATTGTGTTAGGCTAACCTAGACCTGTTACATCACCTATTATTGCTCTTTTGTTGGTTTTGATTGCTTCTGTTGTCCTCATTTGTAAGTCAGTCTGACTCAATGCATATGTATTTTATGAGATTATAGATCTGACCTACTATGAAATCTTAAATTAGTCTATGCAGAGACATGTGGCAATGGCAAAGAATCCATATTAGATTACTAGGCCAAGGCCAAAGACTTCATCCCTGTGATCTAAAATAGCATTGTTTAATTTCCTAGAGGATCGCTGACCTAATAAATGATGCAGCACTTCTGAGAGAAGGAGGCTAGACTGGGTGAAGTTACTGCCATGAGAAATGAAGATCCAGAGAGCTTTAGATGAACGAGGGCACTGAGATAATGAGTTCCAGGCTCTTCTTACCAATATTTTGATACACAAAGACAAAGCTAGTAGAACTTCTTGCTCAGTTTATTATGTTTTTTGGTCTCAGATGAATCCAGATGAACCAGGCTTTATGTTCTTCTAGGATTCTCCTCTGAAAGCAGTGCAGATGTTGTGGGTGAACCTGATCATGGACACGTTTGCATCTCTGGCTCTGGCCACTGAACCTCCCACCGAGTCTCTGTTGATGAGGAAGCCCTACGGCCGAAACAAACCCCTGATCTCCAGCACCATGACCAAGAACATCCTGGGCCATGGCGTCTACCAGCTCATCACCATCTTCACGCTGCTGTTTGTGGGTGAGTAACCTCTGCAATGCAATGCTTTTATGTCTGGAAAATATGCACACATAGTTGAAAAAACATCTGTGTTTGTGTTCCAGGTGAGCAGATCTTTGACATTGACAGTGGCAGGAATGCACCACTGCATTCTCCTCCATCTGAGCACTACACCATCATCTTCAACACCTTCGTCATGATGCAGCTCTTTAATGAGATCAATGCACGCAAAATCCATGGAGAGAGGAACGTGTTTGATGGCATTTTCAGAAATCCCATCTTCTGCTCCATTGTTCTGGGCACTTTCGCCATTCAGGTACCAAATGATATAGTGTTTGACTTAAGTAGATCATAATCTTGTGGAAAATAACCAGCAGAATAATAAGCCAGCATGCAGAACAGTCTGTTTTTGTCAACCCAAATGTAATTGCACCAATATACAGTCCAAATGCAATGATTTATGTCTACGATTTAATTTGCTGCAAAACTACTAGAGTAGATTAATTTCACATAGCATTACATTACAATCCTGGACCCGAAAACCTGTTATAAGGGTGATTTATAGTGAATAAATAAGCTTTCCATTGTTGATGTAGATTTGTTAGGATCTGAGGGTGCTAAAAACTAAATATTGGGAAAATCATCTTTAAAGTTGTCCAAATGAAGTTCTTGCATATTACAAGAACTTCATATTACGTATTACTAATTAAAAATGAAGTGTTGGTATATTTACAGTAGGAAATTTACACAACATTTTTTATAGAGCATGGTCTTAAACTAATATGCCTAATGATTTTTGGCATAAAAATGTATACATTTAACCCATACAATGTATTTTTGGTTATTGCTACAAATATACCTGTGCTGCTGATGACTGCTTTTGTCTCACTTATGCATTGTGTTATGGTGTGAGCATAGATGTTTATAAGATGAAAATGTCTGCACAATCAAAGATGTACTAGTTTCACTAGTTCCTCCTTCCTCTGTGATTAATGGGTATACAGTGGGTATGGAAAGTATTCAGACCCCCTTCAATTTTTCACTCTTTGTTATATTGCAGCAATTTGCTAAGATTATTTAAGTTCAATTTTCTTCCTCATTATTGTACACACAGCACCCCATGTTGACAGAAAAAACAGAAATAACAGAATTCTTGAAGTTTTCGCAGATTTATTAAAAAAAAAAAAAACTGAAATATCACATGGTCCTAAGTATTCAGACTCTTTGCTCAGTATTTGGTAGAAGCAACCTTTTGATTGAATACATACATTTCAAAGTATTTTTGGGAAAGATCCAACAAGTCTTTCACACCTGCATTTGGGGATCCTCTGCTTAGGATCATTGTCTTGTTGAAGGTAGACAGGTGTGTGGCTTTCCTAATCAAGTCCAATCAGTATAATCAAACAGCAGAACTCAAATGTAGAACCATCTCAAGGATGATCAGAAGAAATGGAAATCACCTCAGTGAAAGGTGAATATGTGAGTGTCACAACTGAATACTTAGGACCATGTGATATTTAAGTTTTTCTTTTATAATAAATCTGCAAAAATGTCAACAATTCTGTGTTTTTCTGTCAATATGGGGTGCTGTGTGTACATTAATGAGGGAAAAAAAATCACTCAAAAGGAACTGAGCAAATGGCTGCAATAAAACAGAGTGAAAAATTGAAGGGGGTCTGAATACTTTTTGTACCGATTGGAGAAGGCTCAGGTAGACCTCTTCATGTTTTGGGAGAATGCGCAATGTCCCCTCTGGTACTCTCTTGCTCATCAGGCCCCACTGGTGGTGCAGACGTGGCCAAGGCTTCGTCTGTACGCTTTCCTCCCAATTGCTCTGCTCCCAGGAGTTCTGGAGAGAGTGCTCTGGGATGCGGTCAGTCTACTACTTGTAGCGCCATTCCTGTCAGGGCGAGTATGGTTCTCGGACCTGAGGGCCCTCCTAGACGGGTCCTCCTGGGAGATTCCAATCAGGAGGACCTTCTCTCACAGGCAGGGGCACCATTGTGCACCCTCGCTCGGAGTTGTGAAAGCTGTGAACATTTTTGGGTTGCGATCCCAATTGGACTAAATCAAAAAACATTAAAAGGATCAGTGGAAAATGGAATGATTATAAACCTGGCATCGAGCTCTTTTTTAATCAAATGGTCGACCGAGTCGTGATCGGTAGACACAGACTGGAGAGTCTGTCTCTGCTTCAGACCTGTCAAGAAATTATCAGAAATTTAGGATCAGGATGGTTAGACAGTTCAAGAGATAGTTGAGAAATATTAACGGGAGTAGACAGATAAGAGACGATCGAACATTTGGCGGAAAAGAGTTTGTGATATTTGTAATAGTGAGCACCTCCGTAGCTATGATGGCAAAATCTCTGAGCTCGCGGCTCCTGTGTGAGCTAAGCTAAGCTGGAGCTAAGCTAGGGGTGGAAGAGAAAGCAGGGAAGGAAGGATAGAGGAAAAATTGAAAGAGGGTATAGCGAAAGGTTGAGGAGGCTGGAAATAAGGAGGACCCTTGGCTAAGGAACTGTATGTACAAAATGTACAATGTACAAGGCTTGCTGGTTGATATGAAAGCAGGTGGCAGGCTGAGTGGTGAGACCGGCTTGGGTGGGCTGCTGAAATGGGTCCAGCTGCGCAATTTGACTTGTGGATGGTTGCGGAGGTTTCTGGGCGCTGGCGGAAGGGGTGGCGCTGGTAGAGGGGCGGCTGATGGCTGGAGCTGAAGCGGTTCCTGGCTGATGCGGCTGGAAAAACACCAATAAATCCGCTTTGGTTGCTGTCCTCTGAAAGCGAATTCCAGCTTTAGCCAAGGCCTGGTGAAACCTTGCAGATGTAAACAAAGACGCTGGGGAAACCTGTGGGTTGAGGTGGAGGCGATCGCAGGCAAGGTGCCGCGGTGAAAGGGCTGGTTGGGTCTGACATTTTGGTCCTGTATCTTGGATGTCAAAAAATGAAGATGGCAGAGAGAGGAAGTGAGCGGTATTTAAGGTGGAGGAAAAGGCATCTGATAGGGTAATTAGTAATGAGGAGAATGGCAGCAGCTGGAGATTGTTCATACGTGCTTCTCCTGAATTTCGTTATGTTAACGCCATTAAGTTTCAAGTTAGCTTATACCTGTATTGATTAATTGATTTAGTTATTTGACCTAGTAATAATCCAGTTCTATGAAAGAAAGATAGTTATACATATAATGCACCCATCTACTGTTTCCATTTTGATGTTTCATTTCAGATCGTGATTGTTCAGTTTGGAGGGAAACCATTCAGTTGTTCTCCTCTGGACCTGGAGAAGTGGATGTGGTGTGTGTTCCTGGGGTTGGGAGAGCTGGTCTGGGGACAGGTAATGCAACTATTTTTCTTTCTCATTTTGTACAAGCTCTTCATTAAAGGGATAGATCGCATTATCTTTTTATTAGGGCCGTCAGGGAACAACGGCTGTGTGTAGTATATATGGCTCAATGTGAAATCACGCACCTGAATGCATTTAAAAAAAATGTAATGCATTATTTTTGTGTAATTAATTAATCTAAATTAACACGTTAAAGTCCTGGCCCTACTTTTTATCAATGTTAAAAATAAAATATCTCCTTCAAAGATTTACGCTTGCCATAGATGAGGTAGTTGACTGACCTGGGTATGTAACCTTTGAAGTATTTTTTGTGATAGTATGTGCCAGAATATTTATACAGCTATCCAGGTGTTCTGCAAACAGTATCCTGTCTGCAAACAAAGGCCTGTGCTTATTCCTTACCTGGATCTGTGAGGATGGAGCTCTGAAATGGCTGTTTTGTGTGCTTTCATGTTCTAATATCCATACAATTGTCATACACAACCTCGCTCTGGATTAGGTCATCTCAACAATCCCAAACAGCAAGCTGAGGTTCCTCAAAGGGGCTGGTCAGCTGACGCAGAAGGATGAAATGCCAGAGGAAGAGATGAACGAGGACCAGGAGGAAATTGATCACGCTGAGAGGGAGTTAAGACGAGGGCAGATCCTCTGGTTCAGAGGCCTCAACAGAATCCAGACTCAGGTTAGAACCTCTGACAGTCTTTGGGAAGCTACAATGCATGAAACATTCAGCATGAATTCTGCACTGAAATGTCATCTGTAGGAAATGAATACTTCTGCTGGTACATCAATTGCATTTGTGATTATGTACTGTACTGTTTCACCATCTGCATAGCTGGCAGTGTGTTTTAGGGCCAGATTTAGAACAGTGCAAAGGTTGAACCACAGCTCAGCTCTGACAAATGCCATAACTGGCACAAAAATCTGGCTGATCGCAAGACTTCAGTACTGCTGCCTTAATCATGAGCTGTCAGTACACCTTTCATGAACAACACTCAACTGTCATTTATTGAATAGTATTTTGCATAATTACATCAAAATTACATTGAAAACCTCAGGATAACAACAGGATAGGAACAACATAATTGCATTTCTAAAAGCATTCCCACACTGAAAAACAAAATAGATAAAATACTTGGTAACACTTTATTTTAAGGTGTCCTTTTATACGCTACATTTAAATTATGTGCCCTTAACTACTGTGTCATCATCAAAATCATCATCATCAACATCAAAAGTTAAGTACAATGTACCTGTGGTCATACTGTAATGTAAAACACTTCTACTGCTATTAACGTTGGATATGGGTAAGTTTAGAGACATAATTGATGGTATGGGTTGGTTCAAAGGTGGGTTAAGGTGAAAGGGATGGGTCAACAGAGTAATAATAAATGTAAGTATAGAAATGAATTAAAAGTGTAATGACATATTACATTTTTCAATATTAGTACAATGAAAATACATGTATGCAACACAATACATGCATTGTCCCAAATGATTCATTTAAATGTAAGTATTTAAGGTCACCTAATATAGATTACTGACGAGCTCGTCAGTGATCTACAGCTCTGTGTATCAACTGCCGCACATTTTAAAAACAGCTTCAAGTGTCAAGCCAAGATAGATAGAACCAGTTTTGGGCACACTACCTTAGTAACTCATTTATAGTTACTAAGTAATTAGTTATAATTACTAGTAACTTCTCACAAATAGTAACTAATTACCAGAAAAAGAAACTATTCTGTTACTTAAAAAAAAAAAAAAGTTCAAATATGTCAAATAAAGTAACTGTCACGTCCGGTGGTTTGTGGTCCCGTGGTCCGCTTCGGAATCAGAGTCGAACAATGGATTAAATGATAAAGGCTTTCTTTAATGATAAAACCAACGTAGGACATTACACAACATTAATCCACGGACGGTAAACTCAAACAGACAGTATAAATACACAGAAGACTGATGAACTGAACTGAAAACAGATGGATCACACAGGTGGGAGCAAATAAACTAATGATTACATTAACACAGGAAAAACCAAATAATGGCCTACAGGTGGGGAAGAAACTAAATAAACACAAGAAAAGACAAGAAAACAAAACTAAGAATAGAGAGACACGTAACAGTAACTTGGACGTTCCCAATATTAAATATGCTTAATGAATGAAATGGACACTAAATAAAATAAATTATCACATTATCACTAATAAACATTGTACGCTATCCTGCTCTAATTGTATGTTTCTGTGGGACAATGTGAGAGACACCTATCAAAATATATATTATTGTAAATATTATCAACTCTCAGCCTTGACAATAAAATAGTATTTTTATAGTCATAGTATTTTTATTTTTTATAGCATTATAATATTAGTTTGTTTATAATTTAAATAAGATGACAGAACTTTAGTAATTATAATAACCATGACTGCATATTTGTCTTGTTGACTGAATAGTTCTTAAAAGCTTAAGAATTCCAAAGGAACTTTAGTTTACATGTAGCACACAAATTCTGTGTGGTATGTACTGAAAGACTCTCTCGCTCTTGGATTTGTGAGACAAAGCTATGGCAACCATTCAGATAAACTGAATGAAATACAATTATAGGCCTAATAATATTAGCCTATAATAATTTATTGTAATTTTTCAATAATTCCGTTAGTAATGTCATTCATAACACCGTTGTTCCCATTACTGGTTTGAACTACATTCATAAGCCATTCCCTCTGATAGTAGTCTAAAAACATGTCCTAAGTTAGCATACGGAATAAAGCTCCATTATTATGTAATGATGCTTTGGTTCTCAATTCCAGTCTTCTCTGTACATACTCTGTTTCATGTATCCCTAATTTAACACACCTGATTGAGATCAACCAATGTGTTTGATTAGACACAAAAAATGTGCAGATGAGGGGGTCACAGGACTGGAATTTACATTTTAGACAACGTTGTTCACTTTATCACTTCTGTACCTTCACTTCTGCTCCGCTGCTTCTCAGACAAGGCAAAATCACACAACTCCACTCACATGCTCTGATTTGGAACACTACAAACACAGACAAGCAGCAAACCAGTGGAATGACAGAGAATGACTTTCCATGTTCCAGTGTTTCTCAACTCTGGTCTTGCACATTTTGTTTGTCTCCCTAATCAAACACACCTGATTGAACTCATGAACTCATTAGAAGAAACTCCAGAACCTGAAATTGGTGTGTCAAATAAGGGGGACATACAAAATGTGTAGTGTTGGGAGGCCCAGAGCACCCACCAACACATATTCATTCTACCAGAATGCCATTCAGATTAGCACTAACTGTTGTATATTGCACTGCATGCGACAGAGTTTTGGTAGTTGCATGCACATCATTTAGGGTGAATTGCTATGACCTGTTGTTTGTGTTGTGATATTATAACAGTGCTCTTATAGGCGTAATGATGCAGTCCTGTGGCAAGGCTCTCAAGGGTCTCTGGGCATTTATCATGACTGCTGTCAAAGCTGCAGCAGTGGAGAAGAAAAGCTTTCTAAAGCCATCAAATCCTCAGTGCTAATTTAAGATGAAGTGTTTAATGTGCGATGAGGGTCTGTCATAGTCTTCTAGATCATGTCTATTGTGAAGCATTGCTCCATGTATTTCTCTCCCCCTTCCTGCAGATCGAGGTAGTGAACACGTTCAAGAGCGGGACTTCCTTTCAGGGGGCTCTGAGACGCCAGTCCTCCACCACCAGTCAAAATCAGGATGTAACCAATGTTTCTAGTCCTAGTCACGTGTCCTTGTGCAATGCTCTTTCCTCTCCTACCAGCACTGCTGCTGCTCCCTCTGGGCGTGAGTGACACTCTTCTTTGGGTGTTTGTCAGGGATGCCCTTGAACTCCAGACCTGAACTGGGCCAATGATAACAAATCCAAAAAATTACTGGATGCAAAGAGATTTAAACTCTTTATAATCAATAAGATATCACAAATCTGGAGTCAGAACATTGCAAAATAAAAGATGTGGGCCCCTACCGAAATATGTCCACGTAGGTCATGAAAGTTCAAAGTGCAAAACTGAACTGAAAAAGACTGAACACTGAACAGTAAACATTATGAAAAATACATCACAGGGAAGCAGCTCTGCAGCAGAGATTCTAGAAAGAAGCCAATATAATGCTGCATTAATCTTATGTGAGGGTTACCATAATTACAAGGCAACAGCTACTCAGAGCTGTTCACATTCTCTGAGTCAGAAATGATTTGTTTCTATGGCAACACCAAAATGGATCCATGTACAGGTTTGTTACTGACAACAAAATCCTTAAAGGGTACATCAATGCAAAATTCATTTGAATGTTGTATTCCCTTGGACAGTTATGAAGTATGAAAACATAGCTGGCCCCAAAAATCTGCATTTCAAGCAAGGGTGATAATACTTTAAAACCTGAATAGTATAATATGTTATACTAGTTACAGTATACTAGCTTATTTTTGGAAGCTCTTACCATTTTGAAATTGATGTCACTTCCTGTAGTCACAGACTCTAGACCTCAAAAGAGTCACCTCTCTAGACTCAGAAAGTGCTAAGAAATGTTAGATTACAAATTGGAGGAACTTTGCCAATGGATAGATTTCTCCAGGTTGTTTAGACCCTAAACTAGACTTAAAAACATGTCCATATGTCAGAGCGTTGGCCACAGGGATATATCTCTCTATATATATCTGGTTAGAATGGGAAGATCTGACGGACATTTCTAATCAGGCATTACCCAATGGGTCCAATGGAGATTTGGCATTACTCCGAAGCTCTCAAACAATTTCTTTAGACATAGACAAATAGTGTAAAGTATTGTCAAAGGGCATCCCTGAAAGTCTGCTTTGCTTCTGATTTCCTCTTACTTTTCATGTCACTGTTTATCAGATCATCTTTAACCCACTTCTCAGAAGAACATGTGTTTCAATGTACCATGTGTTTGTTTTCCCCAGAGTGCTAAGAGCCCTGGACTAAGGGTGCAGCCTACGAAGTGAATTTCAGGTTGTGAGTCCCTCCATTGTCCGTCGCAAAATTGATGTGAACTAATATTCCACCAACAAACTCACCAGGCTGGGTAAACATTCAAGTATAGCCAACGGTACCATTTTCCAGCTGTAGCCTGACATGTTCTTCAAAATGCTTTAAGCTGCATTGTTGAAGTTACTCCATTGATCACGGGAGGCTGTTTTGTTCCCCTTTTTTTTTTTTTCTCTCCACACAGCTGCGGAGACGTGTGAAGAGAGTGGCTCTTCCTCCCCATAGTCTTGTCTTATTTGTCGTCTGTGTGATGTAGATCCGAGGCCCACAGCGACCCATTATGTCTCGTGGCTTTAGTCTGTTGGTCATGTAGTCTGCTGTGTGATGCCGACAGCTGCAAAATCTCACTAAACGTTAGGCCAGTCTTCATCTATGTGACTTCTTCCGACATTTGTTTTCATCTGTCATTCAGACCCGTTTGTGATGGCTTTGTAAGTTTGCTCTTAGCTAGGCTGAAAGTGTGCTATTTGCTACCAGAATAGGAGGTAAAAACTCAGTTTCATGGTCGTTAGACGTAGTTTGATGGTTTCTGTAAATTTATGTTGAGCAGGTCAGAAGATGGTTGGATGATAGAGGCTCTGTTCCAAACCCTAGTAAGCTTCTAACCATTGCTCTGGCAGCTCTGGCTTTTGAGTAGTTTACACTGACAATTGCAAAGGCTGTAAGGTACTAATTTTCATTTGAAGTATTTGAGGTTCATAGGTTCAGGTATGATGCAGTTTGAGTTGTAACAACTTTTTTACAATACAAAGTCCTGCAGAGTTTAGCTTTAACTTGCCCCTGAAACACTTGCCTGGGAGTCTCTGGTTATCCTAAAGACCTTGATCAGCTGTGTTTAATTGGAATTGGAGCTAAACTCTTCGGAGGCAGGACTGGACACCCCTGTCTTGGGGCAGCATCCTAAGCCATATAGAGATGCCTAACAGTGACAGATATAAAAAATTCTACAGCCAGTGCTATTTCCTGATTTGAAGAACACTTGCTCCCAATGCTAAAGACATTGGCCCTCCAAGGTCAGGTTTGGACCCCCCTGTCCTAACGAGCAGGCAAGAGAGATATTGGGTCAGCCACCATCTTGGATGAAAATGAACACCAAGCTTGTTGCAGTGCATTCTGGAATTGCCTTACATGTACTGTATGAAAGACCTTAGATTTTGACCAGAAGAAGCAGACATCTTGCTGTCTGGGTAGGTAGCTCACAAGGATGTGGAACAGAACCATAGACTGTATTCATAATTAGTTTGCTGTTTGAATCATGCCTAGCTTATCATACTTGTTTGTAGTTGTAACCTTTGAAGTGGAATATTTGCTGCTCCCTACTAGCACAGTAAAATATTTATATCTCAGTTCCACACAGTAACAACTTAACAAGTGATTCTCCTATTTTTTAGAATAGCTCCGTGAATCTGAACAAAACTCTGCGGCCTATACTTGAGTGTTTACACAGAGACGCATGGAGTTGTTCAAAGAACAGACTTGCGTTTGTTCCCGTCTCTTTTCTTATTCCACAGTCTGTGTGCCTGTGTTCATCTCCACATGGTGTTGTCCCGAGCTGCATGTTGTGTGTAGTCGTTGAGTTGGCTTGTCAAGCTTTTGGTTCGCTTCCATCATCGTGTTGTGACTCTATGCTATCGAAGCATAGGCTCTTCTGTCCCTGTCATCCTCTATCTGAGTCTCTGTAGACAACTTCTCTTTTGTTTGCCTTTGACTTTGCGTTTACCTTGAAACTTATCCTGGACCTCAAAATCTAATCTACTCCTCTTGCCAACTTTCCACAAAATGTGTTCAACTTGCATGACGTTTTGGTTTTCCTTTGTGTTTGACTTCTTTTGTTCCATTTTTGTTGAATTAACAATGCTTGTCTCTAGGTATACAACACTTTGGAGCATAAACTGTATACTGTATTGTGTACTGTACGGGACATAAGAGCATTGCCTATGTTTTCCTTTCCAGTCTCTTTATTTTTACCATGAGTTTGAGTTATGTTCTTTTTGATGCAATCCTTAAACTGTCTCAGTGCACGGTAGAGTAAGCAAATTAGGGATGCTTCTGAATCGGTTTACGGCCTTTCCCTCCTCCTGTTGTTACTGTGCCACTCGGGTTGTGGGGGGGGTCTTCCAAGCTCACTTTCTAAGCATTTGACAGCGATCTCTTTCCTCACACAGATACGTGTTGTGAACGCATTTCGTAGCTCCCTCTACGAAGGCTTGGAAAAACCTGAATCCAGAACCTCCATCCACAATTTCATGACTCATCCAGAGTTTAGAATAGAGGACTCCACACCTCACATTCCTCTCATAGACGACACCGACATTGACGACGAGGCGGCCAGGAAGAACTCCAGTCAGCCCTCCTCTCCCAACAAGAACAACAACGCCATCGACAGCGGCATAAACCTGACGACCGACACAAGTAAATCTGCTGCTTCCTCCAGTCCCGGGAGCCCGCTTCATAGCCTGGAGACATCACTTTAGCAACCTCACGTGGGAGACCGCTTAAGAATCACCTTAGACTCTACGTTTAGAAGTGCTCTGGAGTGCACGTGAACGCGGATTGTGTACTGTTGACTGTAGGTGTAGTCACGCCACAATCTTTATTGAACGCATGAATGACGACTGACTTGAAGCGACTTGAGAAACTCGACACAAGAGCGCAAGCGCACCGCTCCCACTTCTTGAGGAAACGACAGACTATTACGAGTAATTTAAATCGACTTCAGCTATTATCGTTGCTCCTGCATGAATGTACATTTACCCAGGTTTTTATTTGGAAACCTTTATTTTTATTTTAAATGGTTTTGATTTGATTTGATGGGATGTGCGGTGGACTGCTATTTTAAGACAGCTTCTCTGATTCACTGATCTGTGAGTATTGTGTGTGGCATGTATCTAATTGTATAGATTTTTTTTGTTATTGATTAAGGTGTATCCAGGTCGCAGGACTCCGAACTTGCACAGTAGATTTGCACCTGTCAAAAAAAGAGAAACCCATG
This sequence comes from Enteromius afrohamiltoni, assembly GCA_034779775.1. NCBI lineage: Eukaryota > Metazoa > Chordata > Actinopteri > Cypriniformes > Cyprinidae > Enteromius > Enteromius afrohamiltoni. Next base: position 971,619 of record JAUYWG010000045.1, read on the forward strand.
GAAATTAGAATTTATTAAGCGTACATATATATTTATAGACATATTATAAATATATATTTACAGAGTTTATCTTTATTTGTTGGCATGTTGCCTTGTTCTGCTTCAATAACTACTTTAACTTATTTATGTCCTAAAGAGAATGTAATTTGTTTACAAACCTGTAGATACGTCCTGGTTCCTTTGTAGGGTTTAAAACTTCTTTGTAGGGTTCAAAACCACGCAGCAGACGTAGTTGGAACAGCTCACGTTGTTCAGTACTCCTGTAATTGCGGACTCTAGATGTTTTATTTCGAATTGTGCGCTGGACTTGCCTGCTATTTTGTCAAATAATGTAGATATTTTTAGAAGATAACAGAAGAAACCAAAATATAGTGGGAGATATATCATTCGCGTGGCATCATAGTATTAAACAAGTGTCGGGATCGACGGCTCCGAGCACCCCCGAAAACATCAGATCGGTTTGGCTGGCTTCGTAGGTCTCGGGGATGAACTTGTGGTCGGCTTCAAATGTGAGCAGATATATCAGGTATATCTTCTTTAGAAGTGCATACTATTTAACATAAAATAGTTTTGGTTCCGTGACCTGCGATGGGATTTATGTTGGAAACATGTAAACTAAGTTATATCTGGCATCTCTGTATGGAAATCAAAAATTGTGTTCAAATATTGTGATTTATTGTGTTGATTATTCTTCTTTTTGACATTTAGTTTGTAGATTTCTTTTGGTTAAATGAAACGAGCCCAGCTCCTGAGCTGACGACACTTTGAACAACTGAATTATGTCATGTAACGAGAAGAAACGGAAAGAAGGAATGTGGCTTTTGACTCTTTTCTTAAAAAAAAAAAAGAAAAAGAAAAAAAGAAAAACTCAAACCAACAAAAAGCAAAACAAACAAAAAAAAACGAAACAAAAATATATCTATATATACATTTATGATCCTTTTCTGCACTATCCGGATATGAATGAATTTCTGTGGTGTAAATTTAGATGTGCTTCTGTGTTCAAATCAAGCTTGTCTTCCTGCAGTCAGTAAATATACTCTAGCATCTCAACAGTATTCACTAGTCGTTAAATATTTATTGTACTCTAGCAGCAAAAGGACAAACGGGGGTCTGTTGGAAGGCACACTTATGAAGTCACCCATGTATTCATTGATATTCTTTGGAATTGGAAAGGCATGATGTCATACACTTAATATGCAACTCATTTTTCTCCAATTATTTTTTTTTTTACTCATCAAGATAAGGTGCACAAGCTTTAACTGTTAGCTCAGGCATACTCAGTGAAAGAAATATATATATGGAAAACTGAGACGGATTTATTATTATTTTTTGTCCTTTATCATGTTAAAGGGATAGTTTACTCATGCCGTTCTAAAAGCACCATGAAAGTTTCTGAAGACATAGGAAACAACAGAAAATCACCTGTTAGCTCTCTTTGGCGTGTTCGTGTGAGAGCCATTGATGGGCAAACTATCCCCTTAACACATGTAAAAGCCTCATTCATAATCATCCTGTACACTGACCAAAACAACCACCTCTGACACGTTGAAAGGCGCTGCAGGGGAGTTTGTCTGAAATGTGTGTGGACTCCAGATGAGATCTTTTAAGGTACGACTGGCCACTTTAGTTAAATTCAGTTTAGTTCTGCGCCCTGTTAATGGGCCTAATAACGGATGCAGTGTAAAATGTTTATCCAATAAATCGGAAGGATGACAGCGTTCTAATAATCACGAATAATAATATTTCTTGCAATACATCAGCTTCTATGTACTGTACTTAGCAGCATGCGTTTTGTGGAACAAAGAGAATACGACGCCACAGGTACTTTTGGCACACTAGCAATTTATGGGTAAATGAAAAGTGTTCATCCATCTTGTTTTTATGAATTTTATAATCTATACAATAATTGTAAATAAAAAAACTCAATGTCTTTGTTCATTTAATACTATGCAAAAAGTCAAGCTTTCTGATTGTTTCTTATCTATCTTAGAGTGTGTTGCTGGAATGTTTGTGGTCTCCAAGTCAGTAAAACAACGACAACAACAAAATGTGATGTAAATGATTTTCTAGCCTGAGAACATGAACTGACTCTTGTTGCTTCACTGTCCACACCACGATTCCAGACAGGAGCGCAAGTGATACCAATGAAATGAAAGAAAAAATGACTAAAAACAAGCACTTAATAAATTCCCGAGGAGCATGAACCTGTGTCCTGTGAGCAGTGTGCGTGCATGTGTGTGTGTGTGTGTGTGTGTGTGTGAGAGTGTGTGTGATCTTTAATCTCTAAAACGTGCTTCGATGAGCTGGCTTTGGTGCAGCCGTTTCATCATTATAGTAAACATCAAAGCTGAAACAAGTCTGCTTTAATTCATTGGGATTTCTCCATGATATCATGTGACTCCAAAACTAAAAGTGCATCTTATAAAATTTCATATTAAAATAACAAATACAGCACTCATTGCAGTTTTAAGATGCTTTAACGACACATAGATCCTTTGCTATGGGACACCTTTTAGGATCACAAAGATACTTGCTAAACTTGTTTTCATTGTTAAATTTTCTGCTTTCATTTTCATTTAGATTAAGGTTTCAGTCATTTTGTTGTGTGTTTTGTCATTTTTATTAGTTCTTAATATTAATTAGTTTTATTACTACTATTTGTCTATATTTTTATGTTTCAGTTATTTTAGCACATACATTTTTTTTAGGTTAACTATAATAACTCTGTAGGTTAATTCTAAAAACTATTGAGTAAAAGTAAAATTATAAAGGTAATTAAATAATGTGTCATGAAATGTAGGGATTCATTTTCTTTTAAGCAAAAGTTGTACTGTTTGGCTCTTGTTTCAAATTCCTAAAAGACATTTAATGCTACTAACTCTAAGCCTAACCACAATGTTATTTAAACCCCACCTCAATACATGTGCAATGCATATCATTTGATTAAAGTAAATTCACTGTTTGGTGTACCTCACAATAAACAATGCATTTTAATGAATAAAAGAAGAAGATATTCTACAGCTTTGCTCTTCTGGCTGAACTTACTGCACATACAACACACTCTTCTAACCCTGCCTGGACAGCAGAACACACTTTCCCAGGCAATGTGTGAAACAGTCTAGTGTTATTACCTTCGTCAGATTAATTGCTTTGTTGTATTCATAAAAGGTTGGTCTCCATGATATGATTTGTTGCTTCACATTCTGACTGAAAATATTAAGTAATATATATAGAGAGAGAGAGAGAGAGAGAGAGAGAGAGAGAGAGAGTGAGAGAGTGAGTGAGAGAGAGAGAGAGCGAAAAGAGACACACACACACAGTATAAAATTTTACTGATGTCATGTGACACTGTCTGTCGTTATCCACATTGAAAACGCTAGAGGGCAGAGTTGAGTATAAAATAACACTAACAGTGACACTTCAAAGCAAAGATTAAGATACAGACATGATACAGCCTTTAACTGATGAGTGAAAATACTGAAAAAAATATGCATGTAAAGTCAGGTGACCAGCTCTGTAAGCAGGTCTGCATTCTTTGTCAATCAAATGCATGATGTGAGGATTAAGACATTAAGGTTAAATGGGTTTTACTCACCATGAAGTTGTCTCTCTCATATGAATAAATGTACAATAAAGTTGTGTTGGAACTCACTACTTTGTAGCCCTCAAGAAAAGCCATAGTATAGCAATAACAAAATAATGAGGTTCAGGCTAAAACAGGAAGAAGCATCATCCTTACGCGCTACTTTAGTAAGGCACTGCCTCTTGAGAGGAGCATTGTTGTTGGAAATATGTTCATTTACTTTATTGGAAGTCATTCTTTTTTGTGGGGAACATTTAAAGTAATCTGGGTATGGTTCCAACTGATGTATTTGAAAAAATAAATTCTTGTGGGCAAACCAACTTTACCCTCCCTCAAAACGTCCTGGTCTCTACTAATGTTTATGGCTGTCATCTCTAGGTGCTGATCTACCATCTGATCTGCATACGAACTGGCCTCGGAATAAGAAAGAAACAGACTAATATTACCATAAATACCATTCTTCTTCAAATTCTTTAACATATTTGATTAATAGATGTGTAGTGTGTTATGTGTAAGCCAGGGTAAAGAGATTGCGTCTTTAATCTAGATTTAAACCGTGTGTCTGCCTGTTAGGGAGATTGTTCCAGAGTTTGGGGACTAAATAGGAAAAGGATCTGCCACCTGCAGGTATTATCTGGGTATTATCAAATAGCCAGAGTTTGGAGAATGCTATGGACATAGCTAAGCAATTCAGGGCTTTATAAGTAATTAACAAGATTTTAAAATCTATACGATGTTTGATAGGGAGCCAGTGCAGTGTTGACAGAACTGGGTTAATATGCTCATACTTCCTGGTTCTAGTAAAGACTCTAGCTTCTGCATTTTGAGCCAGCTGTAGTCTATATATTAAGCGTGCAGAACAACCACCCAATAAAGCATTACAATAGTTTAACCTTGAGGTCATAAATGCATGAATTAACATTTCTGCATATGACGTTGATAGCATAGGTTGCAATTTTTTTATATTTTGATAATTTTTTTGAGACAGAAAAATGTAGTTTTACACTTTCACTCGTACTGCATCTGCTAAGACGCTATGGGGAAAAACTCTTAACTCCTAATTTCCTCCTAACGGAAGCCTTATTTAATTGTGCAGTGAAACGGCACAGCCAGTTGTTAGTACAGTACTATGGAAACTAACCAATCGGTTGGTTGCGGTGCTGTGCAAAGTGGGCGGGGCCGAGTATATAAACTGCTGCTTCGCCACAGGATTCTGGTTACTTCAACTGAAGCAACGAATGCTTATAGCATGGCACGGTACACAGTACTCGTTATGGAAGTAATGCTATGGGAACACAGTTAAATCCTGCCACGCTATAAGCTGAGAATGATCAGTATATGACAGCAAGTCCAGCATTAAGCTCGCTGTTTGGGCGTGCTGAGGCCAAACACACAGAACTTCTTGTTAATGATCCCTTAAGCAAAGAGGACCCTGACATGTAATGCTGGATGTCCAGATTATAAAACCTGGCAAATGGGGACAACGAGGACCAGCCAGCCGCCTCACAAATCTCAGCCAGGGAAATACCGCTAAATCCTGCCCATGACGAGGTGATGCCTCTAGTTGAATGGGCTCTTACTCTTATGGGGCAGTCTTGACCCAGTGAAAAGTAGCCTATCAAAATAGCGTCCACAACCCAATTAGAAAGCCTTTGCTTTGAGACCGTTAGCCCCTTAGCGTGGACACCGAAGCAGATAAACAGCTGGTCAGACCATTTAAAGGAGAGCACCTTCGGTACATAACTAAGCCTTGGTTTCAAGATGACTTTAGAGTCATTGGGCCCGAATTCCAGTCAGGCAGGGCTCACAGACAGCGCTTGCAGGTTGCCTATTTGCCTTGCTGATGCTAATGCCAGTAGCAGAACAGTTTTGAGCATCAGCGCGTTCACTGTAGCCGTTTGTAGGGGTTCAAAGGACACGCCCTTGAGGGCTTCAAGCACAGTTTGCAGCAATTACACTGTGTATCATACCCGGAGAGTTGCAAGACAAAAACGGAGCAGCTTGCGAGGTGGTTCGGCCATGGCAAGACTTTTATTTAATTTAAGGGTTCAGTCTTGTTTGACATTATGTATTTTATCTAAATAAGTCAAAAGCAGAAATCACATTGTACATTAAAATACTGAAAATATGTCAATATGCTGAAACCTCAGAATTATATGTTTGAGATCCTAGGAAAACATATTTTGCATAATTTACATGCAAGTTGTCATGAGATCATGTTTCATATTCATAATTTGAAAGTCTTTATTTTTGGAAGTGACCAAAAACAGGATCCAGATTACTACCAGCGAAGCTTACAGCCACAATAAAACTGGCGAAAATGTGTCATCCTTTAGAAGCTTCTGAAGTTTCAGCAGAATATCTTCAAGACAAATTTGAGGCTAGACTTTTGGGGCCTCATTTATAAAGCATGCGTATGCACAGATTTGATAATAGAGTGTGTGTTTATGCTGAAATCCATGCCTGTGCTCATATTTATAAAAAAAGGTATTTGATGTGGAAAAGTGCTTAGCATCACTTTATATTGTCAGAGTGTTACAGGTTTTTAAAAATGTAAGATGTTCTTTGCAGCTCGCTGTTCTAAATTATGATGATTGGGGATATTGCATATGTTAATAACAATTAATTAGGAGGCATTTACAAAAAAAGAGAGCTGAAACCTTTCATTTGTGTGCAAGTTCAAGATCATTTATGATTCATAGACCTCACATCGGAAAGAGACGCATACACACAATTTCTGTTCATACGCTCATTCTGTGAATCATATGTACGCATATCTGAGAAATTATCACAAGATCAAATTTAGTATGGTTTCTGCAAAATATTTTATAAATGAGGCCCCTAGTCTCTAGCGTAATTCTTTTGGAGAAATCCTCCTTGGGAGGAATGTTGGGAGTGCACCCATTAGAAGAAGAGCACCAAGTATGGAAGTTTGACTAGTGACTGTCAGTGTTTGAAGCATAGTATGTCAACTGAGGTTGGATGTAGCGTTTCTACAGGGCAATCTGTAGAAACTTTATATTGCATTGCAGGAGTGATGGCAGGTAGTCAATGGATGCCAACTGCAACAACACATAGGCCAGTGAAAAATCCTCAAGGTGACAGCAGAGTGCCACTTGAACACTGGAAGAGTCTGATCAACACTGCTATAGGGTCGAGCAAGCAGCGTCAATCTATGTAACAAAATGAAGAGATCTATATTTTCAACATGAATACAGAAGCATAGTTGTTGCATGTTGAAAGGGATCAAAAAAAGCAAAACAAAAAAATATCTTCAAGACCTGCAAAATTTCAGCCAAGCTTTTGGGAAGGCTGGAATCCTAAAAAAGCTGCAGGTTTCCTCAGCAAAAAGCAGCCCAATATAGTATTGCAGTACTATAAAAGAGTATTCTTATCTGCTTAAGGTTTGCTAAAAACTTCAAATGCATTATATCAAACATATCAAAAACCTTTTGTTTTGTAAAAGACCCCTGAAAACATTGCAGTATGACTTGTTGGCAGTGACGGGCAAAGTTACAGTAGTAATGATGTAAATGTAAGCATTAATGTGATGCTGTGGAGGAACTCATGATTTGATGCTTTCATCTGTGTCATACAATACATTGTAAATGTAAGAAATGTGTCATTTTGCAGCTACATTTCAGTATATGATATTACATTTTGAGTTCTCTATGTAAAAAGAACTCTTACACATATGTCACAACATCAAGCAAACTTTGATTCCTTTGATTAAAAAACTTTATTTCACATTTTCTTTCTATATCTGTCTATTAGTACAACGTGGTTGGGAAGATGTTAAGGGCACGTTGTGCTAAAGTACACAAGCACACAGTTACATAAGTTTAGCCTTAGAAAACTATTAGCCTTCCCATCATGCCTTGCAGCTGATCTCTTAGTTAAACAGCTTTTATCGTGGACTTCTAGGTGACTCACAAACCCTGTCTAGTTTCTGTGTAATTGAAGTTGGTGGTAGTAAAACTCTCTGAAACCCAAAGCAGTGAAAACATAAAAAATATCTGAAACAGAGCGAGATGGGGATAGAGTACTCCGAGAAGGGAGAGAAAACTAAAGTATCTCCACATCAGGAATGCCTTATTTGCATGGAGTGATGTGCCTGGCACTGCTGATGAATATTTAGTGAGATCCCACAGGCGGCCGCAGATTAATGCAGAATGAATTCAAGTCCATGCGCAGGCTGATTTCCCGAAAGAAAGCCCCTTTATCTGGGCCTGGTTGAATCATGCTGCTTTCCTTTTACAGAATGGAGGGAGAAGTAATTGACAGTCCTTTAGAAAGTGCCAACACTGGTGCTTTTTGGAAGGGGTTGATTTTGAAATTACATTGCCCTGGGGTCTTTAAAGGCTGGGCTGGAAAATGCAGGCCTTTAGTAATTGTTCTAATGAGATCAGCATACCTATGGTTCCTGTTAGGGAAGCCCGTTTGTAGGAATGACATGGGAAACTACAAGAACGCCCCAACAACTCCCTCCCTTCCTCTTTTACTCTCCATCACACCCTACATCAACCCAAACTGAGTGGGTGAAAAACAAAGCCATAGTTACAAGACTCATGTTGCCATTTTGCATGCAGATTTCATTGTACTTTCTCTTTTTTAGTGGCTGTAAATTTCAAAAATTGCACCAAAGAGAAAAGTAGTACACTACCGTGCCAGGTGTACAGTAGATTTTACAATAGCTCATGAGACTGGTTTGGGGGTTGTAAAAGGATTTACCTGAATATCCAATAGTTTTGTCACCTAACAATATGATGAATGTGTTCAAAACAGTTTGACAAAGCAGATAACATCCATGCAACAATAAATTTAATTTTCAAGGATTTCCACTATAGTCAACAATACAACGTCTGATCCAGATTGCAGCGGCCAAACCCTGCCCAACAGAAGTGGTGATGGCTTACTGATATGTGAAGTGACCAACCATAGCTTGTCTTATTTTATGTGTAGTTAGGGGAGGAGTCTTTTAAAATAGTTGATACAATAATTACAGAATGACATGAATTAACTGATCTTATGCCAGTGGTTACTTAACCACTCCCACTACTTTATAAAGGCGGGTATGTGATGTATGTGTATGTGTCTGGCTGTTCAGTAAAGCTTGACAAACTTTAAATCTTTGGTGGAGAACAAGACGTTTTAGCACTGCGGTTTGATTTGCTATTTGGGCTGTCACTCATTTATCTGTTCCATTTATCACAGTCCAGTCAGTATCTTATCCTCCACTGATAATCACCTACGACTGACGCTCATAACTTCAGTCTTTGGGGTCTGAAAAACTTTTACACAAACACTCATCTGGTCTTATGGATGTTCACATCAATGATCCCCCAGTTGTTATCTTTGTGTCATCTCCTGTGCATTCTCTGCTTATTGACTATCCTGAAAACACAAACCCAAATAAAATGCAAACTAAAAAGGCAACTCTTAGTGCGTCAGCTTTGGGGAAATTCTGATACACTGATACAAAAGCCTGGTTTGTTAACATTTGTGTAGCTGCACAAACCAATGGCATTTGAGCCTGTCAGAATGGGCATAGCTGACTCCCCAAAGCTGCCTTATATATCTTTTCCGAATTTTCTTTCACTGATGAGACCATCTCTCCACTGACAAAGAAAAAGCATTTCAATGCATTTCAAAACTTTCATTTCATTGTCATAGAAGAGCCCAGCAGCTGAAGAGATCCAGCCTTCCCCTGTATCTTTCGGCTTTCCCAAAAGCAAATTCTGAACAAATTTCCTGAGTGTATTTCAGCGTCTTTGTTTCAAATATTGCACCAAGAGTGTAACTTGTGCAAGGACCACTTGCACAAAGCAGACGGGCACGATAAATAAGTCACCTGTCTGGACAGCACCCACACAGAGGCTACACTCACTGACACTTCATGGTCGCAGTGTGAGAATCTCTAGTGTTATTTGTATATTGCCTTCTTCCATGAAGCTCTGCTGTGAAATTTACTTTCTCTCCTAAGTGAAAAGAAAAAACAGTCCAGCAGCTAATAGTTAATATTAGCTAATGTCACATCAGCTTAGCGTTCCGTTCTTCGCTCTTCCTTCAGAGCATTGTCTTCCTACTGTGCTTCATACACAAGGATTTATACCCTCGTCGGCTGTGAATTGCTTGATCTCTTTCTTTTCCTTAACAGGAACAGATAGCCATTGATTACTCTATGTCCATGATGGCATTTAATGCTATTGAGTGGGCATGTTTCAGAGTGGAGCATGACATTCCCTTTTTGTGTCAGGCTGCATGGCAAAGTGTGGATACTGAGCTAGATCCCCATTCTCATTATTTGGAGGAACTCTGCCCCAGAAGAGCCCACCCATGGCCTCCTTGATAAGTAGTTCTTGAAGAGACATTATTTCTCTTCAAGACCACGTTGTCCTGTTGACTTCTGGTCCATAATTGCGCCTGTGTTTGGCATTGCCGTGGTGGCCAGAGGCTCGCCTTGCCTGATTTTATTTATTTTTTGTGCCTTGCTGTTTTTAAGTTTGTCCATCAATGTTGTTATGCTGTTTCCAGACTGCCGTGCCTTCGCTCCATTGTTCCAGATGTCTCCAGTGCTCTGGTTTTTCTGCATCTTAAAGAGTTGCTGTCTGATTTACATGAGATGATCAAGGAGGCCAGAGCGTTGTATTTTAAAAACTTGTATCCTAACCTGTAAAAGGATTCCCAAGACTTTGTTTGACACTATTAATAGCATTGTGTCTCCTGTTACATAATTTCTCTGTTTTCTAATGATGATTGTAATAGTTTTTTATCTTATTTTGTGGTTAAGGTCACTGCTGTTAGGGCCAGCATTGTACCATCAGCTATCTCTTCTACAATTATCTCAGAGCGGCCCTCTATTTTAAAATCTTTTCACTCAATATCCTTAAATGATGTTACAAAGGTAGTGTGCACGCTGAAACCTTCCCAAAGCCCTGCGGATATTTTGCCTGCTTCTGTGGTCATGAAATCTATTAGATCTATTGGTCCATGTTTGGTCTCAATTGTTAACCTCTCTTTAAAGTTGGGCCTGGTCCCAAGGTGTTTTAAACATGCTGTTGTTCAGCTGCTCTTGAAAAAAGAGTAACCTTGATGCTACATTGTTGAGCAACTACAGGCCTATATCTAAACTGCCCTTCATTTCCAAAATTTTGAGAAAGGTAGTAGTAATGCAGTTGAATGATATTTTGGAGACTGGAAATGGAACATTTATGAAAAATTTCCATCAGGCTTTCGTAAAAATCATTCCACTAAAACTGCCTTTCTTAGGGTCTCTAATGATATTTTGATGTCCACAGATGCAGGGGAATGTTCGGTGTTGGTTATGTTAGATGTCAGTGCAGTGTTTGACACTGTGGATCATAGCACTTTGATTAATACACTCAAAAAAAATATAAACGCAACACCTTTTGTTTCTTCTCCGAATTTTTCATGAGATGGACTTAAAGATACACAATATTACCATTTCTCTCAAACATTGTTCACAAAATGTGTGTCTAAATGTGTGATAGTGAGCACTTCTGCTTTGCTGAGATAATCCATCCCACCTCACAGGTGTGCCACATCAAGTTGCTGATCTGACATCATGAGTAGTGCACAGGTGTACCTTATACTGCCCACAATAAAAGGCCACCCTGGAATGTGCAG